>JAVJIF010012597.1:0-95236 GCA_038442645.1 Agave tequilana | reverse complement strand
CCCTGAGGTGTAGGAATAGGCACGAGACCTTTCTCCTACTGGTGATGCGAGTCTGTATTAATCATCCTTAGTTCCCCTTTCGGGATGGGAACTACTCCGGCTATGTTGGAGGCTGATTTTCAAACTGAAGAAATGACGTCATGTTGGCCGCCATTTTCTTCTGTTCTAGATGGAGCTTTAGCACTATTGCATCAATCAGAGCTTGAAGAATATCTTTGAAGATATAATAGCTCTTGGTGGGGTGCCCCAACATCCTATGATACAAGCAGTAGTTAGGATTGTCGGTCTTGCCGACCTCCTCGGGACGTCTAGCTTCATGAAGCTTTAATCTGTTGCTCTGGTTGAGTAACTTGAATAATGAATCGACGTGCTCTCTTTGAAGGAGTACTACCTGTTGGCACGCGGCTGGCTTGAAGAACCTCCCCTCTGGTTGGCTGAGATTTAACGGGGATTTTGTCTCTGTCGCCAATGTATCCTTCCTCTTTGATTGAAAAGATACTTCTAGCGCACGTCTTGTCGACTTTTTGGGTCTGGGCTTATTTTTGCCCTAACCCTGGCGACAATTTCTTCGGCATGTTCACCTTGTTGGACCAATTGCCTCTAGGTGCGGCTTTCAGTAACTCCTATCTGGGCTAGGAGCGAAGTTTGCAAATTGTGATGGTATGTTTCCATCAGGGTGGCCTGGGTTATACCGCTAGAAGCTCGGAGTGTCATATTCTGAAATCTTTCCACAAATGCTTTGACTAACTCTCCCTTTCGTTGCTTCATCGCCAAGAGAGTGGGCATTGTAATCTCCGAGTCGTCTTCAAAGAAGTGTGTCAGGAAGAGCTTCTCCAAATCACCTCAGTTTTTGATGGAGCCTTCTGGGAGTTTCAAGAATCATTCAAAGGCAAACCCTTTTAGAGTGCCGATGAAAAAACGTGCCAAGATGGCATCATTATCTACTGCATCCCCGTTTGAGACTTGAAGTAGTAAATGTGTTGGTTCAGTGACCCTTTTCCATCGAAAGCCTGTAGGGTCAGAGCTTTGAACTTAAGAGGGTAGGGAATAAGGTCCCACTCGGCCGGATATAGCCAGACCACTCCTGCTTCTTGGAGGCCTTTCCGGTTGGTAAGGGCTTCCAAACGCTGGTCCAATTGATTCATTCTTTTATAATGAATACCCCCATTCTCTTGATTGCCTTCCTCTTTAGATGAGGATTTAGACAACTTAGAATTGGATTGTCCCTTCTTCTCGATATGTATAGAAGATGAGTTTTCCCCTTCCTTCTGTTTGCCTTTAGACTTCTTAGAAGAAGCTTTGCCATCTGACTTCTTCTTATCCTCGAGCAATTGTACAAGCTGCTTGAGGGTATCGATAGATTCTTATTGGGCGCGAATCATATCTAATTGTTCCCTCTGGGTCTGAGCTTGCTATTCTAAATGCCTGGTCGTCTCCTTGGGAGTGTTTGTCATGTACGCAAAGGCTTCCTTCTCTATAGAAGAATTTGAGGCCTGTGATTCCGCAAAGGCGGAGTGCGATTTGCTTACTTCAATGCCCCAAGCTAGGGTACTATAGTCGACCGGGGCTACCGCACCAGTTCGAGTGCAAGTATGCCGGTACACTCCTTCTTCCTTGTCAGACTCATTAGAGCTGACCGCCGGTTGTTTTTCCTTACTTCTGCTTGCCATATTTGTAGTGACTTTAGGGTACTCCATGTCAGAGAAGGCTCCCCTTCTGTGGGAGCGATGCCTCTTGGCTGATCGGGAGGTTGAGGTCAATCGTCTGAATACCGATTGCTTGCTTACATGTGAGCTGCAGCGACATTCAGAGAGCATTGCTGTGATGAGCCGTTCAGAGCAACAAGATGGAGTGATCTATTTAGCACTCCTTTTCTTTATCAAGTAATCTCTTAGATCTGTCGGAGGAGGACCAAAGAGATTAGCCTCGGGTTTCCAAGGGCTTTTCAGCTTCTGAGAGCCATCCTTGCGTCGCGAAGCTGAGACACAGGGTTCTGAGATATGGAGCTCACGTTCTGCAAAATAGACGCGGCTCTCGCGTTTTGGCTTTAAAGCATAGCCTCTGCTGAGAAAGGACGCAGACCCCGTGCTGCTGATTATCACATTTGGTTAGCGACAGTTGAGAAATGCAGGTCTTCTGGGTCCCGCGTGTAGCTATAGAGACGCAGATCTCGTGTCTCTTAGGAGAGGTACGGACCTCACGCTGTTGAACGTCGCGTTTGGGAAGTGGAGCTTCAGAAACGCAAGCCTGGTGGGCTTCGCGTTTAGGTCTCCAAACACAGACTTCGCGCATCTGACGTGGTTCAGAAAAAATGCAGGCTTGAGCTTCGCGTTCTGCTTCCATTAGACAGATCGCTGGACAGGTAATTGTTCCAGCTTCTTGCGTCTGTAGTTGATGCACGCGTCATCTCTGTCGACATTCAGCGTTCCGGTTACGCCGTACAGGTTGCTGGGAACCCCCGGTAACCTGGAGCTGAAGAAGAGGACGGGTCTGTGCGGGCTGAATGTCAACAATGCTAACCTCGCGGGCCTCTTAGGAGATGTTGACGTGAGCCTTGCATGTGACGCGGTTAGCCACGACACTCTTCGCGCCAATCACGTTCGAAGGAATCTCTGAGGGATCCAAGATGGGTCCCTGAATAGACCTTGCGGTACTACCGCGCCCTAGGGCTCTTGGAGCCGGAAGAGAGGAAGTCTAAATACCTAGTTGAACTCCACGACAAGTGATTCGACCATTTTTTCCATGTAGGTGTGTCACCTTATGCCACAACTTGTTCATCAGTAGAGAAAGATGTCCCTAGCAGAGTCGCCATTTCTTGTTTGGTGCCGAAAAATTGAAAATACGGGTCGTAAAATTTTCTTGAATCAAAAAAATTACAACAGATCAATACTCCGAATACAAGAGAGGAAAGATATTCAAGCCCATATCTTCCCTTTATTTAGTGTAGGGTTCTTGATGTAGCAATGGAAAGTGACTCTTATTTTTCGTTGATCGGGTGAACGTCACGATCTCTTGGGAATCTTCTCTTTGGACCGTGGACGAAGTAGCACAGTTTCTGTCCAACAAAAATCTCAAAAAGACTTTAGGCAAAGAAAACAAACTTGAACTCAGTAAGTTGTTAGAAGAGTTTTTCTCTTTTGTATTTCTTAGCTGGAGATTCTGGTCTTTCTAAGGCTTACAACCAAAGTTTCTTTCACCAAAACTTCCGACCAAGAAAACTTCCTACCAAGAAAACTTCCCCCTTTCTCAATAGCGAACTGAGCTATTTATAGGGGTTTCACGGGTAAAATTGTCCCCTAAAAATCCTTCATAATGGGGGTTAACTCCCTCATTACATGACAGTAATTGACTCAATAATGAGGGCAGTTATAACAGAGATGTAGGGTTCCTCTGTAGTTGAAATGTGGGCTTCAGGCCTCGCGTTTAGCCGTTGAGGTAACGCTTCAGCTTCGTATTTGGTTAAAATGTGAGCTTCAAGTTCTGTGTCAGGCGTGAATTTCGAGCTCTGCGTCTTGGTCATTGCGGTGAAGTAGAGACGAGGGTTTCGACCCTCGCGTCTTGGTACTTCGGTAATGCTGAGACGTGAGCTTCAAGCTCTACGTCTTGGTAACAATGTTGAGACGCGGGTTTCAAACTTCGCGTCTTGGTACTGCGCTAGTGGCTATGATTAGCCTTACAAGTTTGGACTCTGCATTCTGAGGACTTGTCCTCAGTGATTTTTGGACAGTCTACAGTTGCATCTCTTGGATGGCGTGGACTTTCCACAGATCCAGGTAAATTCCTTTGGATATAATGACAAATCCAAGGAATTTTTCATTGATTACCCTCAGGAAGAACTTGGTTGGGTTCATCTTTAACTGGTGAGCCCGCATGATGTCGAATACTCTTTTCAGGACTGCGAGATGACCATCTTCCTTACGGCTTTTTCTAGCGATATTGTCGACGTAGCATTCTACGGTCTTACGTATATGAACATGGAAGATTGTATTGATAGGTTGCACTAGCATTCTTTAAGACAAAGGGCATTATTGTGTAGCAGTATACTCCCAAAGATGTCCTAAAAGATGTGTGTTTTTTATCTTCAAGGTACATCTTTATTTGATTATACCCTAAAAAGCCATCCATGAAAGACATCCTCTCAAAACTGCACGTATTATCAATCATAACATCTGTGATAGGAGAGGGAGTTCATTTTTGGACAAGCGGCATTTAGATCGCAATAGTCGATGCTAATCTGAATCTTTTCATTCTTTTGGGAATAAGAACTATGTTGGTTACCCGATTAGGATGTTGCTCTTCCTGATGAAACAAGAGTCCATGAGTTTCTTAACTTCTAATTTGATTGCTTCCATGATCTAGGGATGGAGCCGTCGTTGTTGTAATTTGACTAGCTTGGCGTCCAAGTTGATGTTGAGACGATGCATAACAATCTGGGGATCGAGCCTAGGCATGTCCTCATAATTCCAAGCGAAGACATCTTTATTCTCTCGTATAAGATGTGTTAAGTCTTTTTTCTCGGCAGGTGACAGGCTTTCACTTATGAAAATGGGCTTAGGGTTAGCCTCATCTCCAAGATTTATCTAAGTCACTTTATCTTTAGTGGGTGGTTCGCGTTGTTCAAATTGTGTATCCCAAAGAGTTTTTAAGTGTTTAATCCATGGATCAGAGTCCGATTGGATCAATTCTTCAGATTTAAGTGTATTTTCTCCGTCATCTTCTAAATGACTAGTTGATACCATATTCACTGAGAGACTTCCAAAGATATTGCCAATACTAACATCTGAGTCTCACGATGATGTTGCTGACGAGCTGACATGATAGACCTCTTCTTCAGATTCAAACTCTAACGAGACTGGCGTAGATACATAACCAAGTCCCCTTCGGGTCTTGTGATAGTAATCAGGCTTTTTGTCTCTCGGTACAAATGAACGAAGTAATGATCACTTTCCTTTGGCGAAATTAAGGCTTGGTTCCTTGGTAAAATTATACCTCATTTTTTCCATCATCTGACGTGACTTTTATCCATAATGGAAGAATTGTGGAGACTCAAAATTACCTCCTGAGCTTTCATAAAACTATGGGTTCAGACTCAATTCTTCAAAATAGAATTAAGTTTTAACCTTTGGCTGGTACTTCATAGAGAGCATTGTGTACGTCTTCGATCTTTTCGCGAACCATAAGGGATGACTTTATTGGTGCATGCAATGATGTCAGGGTATTCATTGCTGACCAAGGGTTACTGGCTACGTCATTACTAGTATCTGACGGTACAGAATCAGAAGCAAATGCAGAAAAGTAAGCCAAATTTAAATTTTCATTGATAAACCACTCGCCTTCAACATTAGCGGTAGTATTGAAACTGAGCTTATTAATGCTCATTACAAGGGAATTTATTTCCCAGAGACACTCTTTTTGGCTCCGTATCAGCTTCATTGCCAGAGTCAAGTTCTTCTAGGTGCGGATTCTCATCAGTCTCAAGAGAATCCTAATAGAGGAGGGAATTGGTGAAGTAATTCTTGACTCCCTTGAATGGATGTCTTTCAGCAATCAACGTTTTTACTTTTTCATCTTCATCAACGTACTTTATTACTTGATAAAGAGTGGACGGGACGATGGATTTGTGGTGAATCCAAGGTCGTCTCAGCAACAAATTGGACAAAGTGTCGGCGTCAATAACATAACAAGTCACCTCGGATCTTAGGTCCCCAATTTGACATATGAGCTTGATTTTTCCCATCGGGCGCGTACCATTAGCGTTGAAGTCATAGATGGTTGTCTGAGAGGCGCTTAATCGGTGGGTGGATATCCCTAAATGTTGCATGACCCTGTGGGGCATAATGCTCAACGCGGATCCCGGATCAACCTGAATACGACTCATTTCAGATGATTCAATGTACCTTGTATAATATAGAGGCCCATCATGTTTTCCTTTAATTTGCATGTTTTCTGGGGTGAAGGTGATGCAGAAAAACTGTTTTGAGGTGTAGTGGAATGGTTGCCATTTTTTCTCTCCCCATATTGCAGGAATCTGGGTCATGAAAACCTCTGCATCTGCTAATGCTTCTTTTAAGTCATCCTAACTTGAAAAGCCTCAAGAGCTCGTAAAGAGTGATTCGAGCAGGTATGTTGGCTAGTTGAGCCATGACATCAACATAAAAGGGAGTTGATGGTCCCATACCGCCTTTTTGGAGAGCTTTAATATAACGAAGCTCTTTCTGTTTTTCTATGGATGGTTTATTGGACTACTCGATTGCCTCCTCAGTTGGCTAGGAGGAGTTTACCATCGGCTCACTATACTATTTCAAGCATTGCTTGCTAGATCGAGTCTTTGGCGTGGGAGGTGCGCCTGTGTCAGCAGCAAAGGCTGACTCCTCATCTCCTGAATTGGTGAGGGAAGCAACATCCTCAATTTTCTGGTAGAGATATCCACCACATTGTTGGAGGATACTTTGGCCTTGCCTTTGGACTTTCTATTTGTGATAGTCGTTCACTGTTGGCTTTTAATAATGTCAGGATGGATCCAAATTGTCTCTCCTTGAGGAGTAAGAATAGGGATAAGACCTTTCTCCTTCTAGTTATGAGGATCCATATTGATCACTCTTAGTTCTCCTTTCGGGATGGGAACCACTTCGGTTGGTGCTGGCGGGAGATCCTGACTGAATTGAATAGGTGATGTAGCTGTCATGTTAGTCATCACTTTCTTCTGCTCTGGACGGAGCTTAAGTACCTCTGCATCAATCAGATCCTGAAGAACATCCTTGAAGATGTAGCAATTCTTAGTAGGGTGTCCCAGCATCCTGTGATATATGTAGTAGCTAGGATCATCAGCCTTTCCACCTCTTCAGGATGTCTAACCTCTGACAATTTGAGTTTGTTACTTTTTTGGAGTAACTTAAACAAAGAGACCATATGCTCATCCTTGAAGGAATAAAGTTTATTGGCACGTGCTTAGCCGGAAGCCATACCTTCTATGACTGACTGGGTTTTCAAAGGTGATTTGACCTCCGTTGCCAGCGTATCTCTTCTCCTTGGTTGAGAAGATGACTCTGGGGCGCGCCGTGTTGGTTTGTCGGGTCTTGGCTTGCTGTCTTTTTTTTTTTTGAGCTCTGACCTTGGCGATAATTTCTTCCGCATATTCCCCTTGTAACACCAACTACTTCCAAGTGCGGCATTCCGCCACTCCCATTTGAGCGAGGAGGGCAGTTTGCAAATTGTGGCGACATTCTCGACCAGCATAGACTGGGTCATGCCACTGGGACAACGGAGTGCCATGCTCCAAAATCTTTCAGTGAAGGTTTTAATAGACTCTCCTTTCTTTTACTTGGTTACAAGGAGAGTTGGCATAAAATTTTTGTGTCGTCTTTAAAGAAACGAGCCAGACTTCTCGAGGTTGGCTCACATCTTGATTGAGCCGGCAGAAAGTTTCATGAACTATTTAAAGGCGATCTCTTTAAGAGTGTTAATGAATAAACGAGCTACAATAGCATCGTTCGATACTATATTCCCAGTTTGGGACTTGACTTAGTATATGTATTGGTTCGGCGACCCTTTACTGTCGAAAGTATGGAGGATCGGTGCCTTGAACTTGGGAGGATAAGGAGCCATATCTCATTCTATTGGGTAGGGCTGGATTATCCCCACGTCTTGAAGACCACCTTGGTTTGCTAGGGCTTCGATACGTTGCTTCAATTTACTCATCTTCTTAGAATGACTGCTTCTGTTTTTAGAGTTATCCTGCTCTTCAGAAAAAGATTTACGTGGTTCAGAGTTGGAATGCTCTTCATTCTCAGTATTTACAGAAGTTGAGCTCTCCCCTTCCTTCCTTTTGCCCTTAGACTTCTTGAAAGGAGTTTTACCGTTCGGTTTCGTGCTTGATTGCACAAAACAGAGTACAAAGAATATGAAAAGTGTATGTGATTGGTTTTAATTCTGAATCTTTACAATTTAACCGCTGTAGTAAGAGCTAAACGGTTCGAACCTTAGGGAGAGATGCGATGGAAGCTTTTCGGTAATATTGTCTTCTTATTATCTTCTCTGTTTAAAGAGCGTGGAAAAGAGAAGATGGATTGTACGTGGGAAAAGAATCAACTTAAAAGAAAAGTTCACAGCTTATTAATAATCAACCACCATACATGCTAATGCTAGATAGATAATTACTTTATTTCAAATCCTAAACACGATATTCTACCACAAAATCAAGCAAGATATATAGGATAGAAATTAGGTTGTGAATTGAAATAACACCGTCCAAGTTTTAACGTTACAATATCAAGGTTGTCAATCAAGTATAAAGTAAGAAAAAATCATTAGAAAGTATTTTGCAAATCTTAACCCTATTTAAAATAACATTAATCAATATTTAACATTAAAATATCAAGATTTTTATCAAGCATAGATTAAGAAAAACAGTTAAGAAATATTAGCAAATATTTGACCTAATTGCTTATCCTAATGAGTCTTTAAGAATAAAAATTAGAATAGGCATGTATATGATCTATTATGGTTATCTACTAGACATTAGATGTGATGGTGGTGATATCTTAGCAAGCCATGAGAAAAATCTAGTTACTCATGGTAAACATGACAAGTAAAAGAAAGCAAGAAATAAATAAAGCAAGAAAAAGAAAAATAAAGTAAATAACAAAAGAGATATGAAAAGAACGAAAGCACCTTGTATTATCTATCACCTCGAATTACAATAGCTTCTCCTTCTCACAAATCTTGAATTAGAAATCGAAGTAGAAAAAAATTACAAAAGAAATTTGGAGAAGAGCCTAAAAGAAAAATCTTAAGGTATGATCTCCGATGTGAAGATGATTGATAATGAGAGATTTTAGCTCTTTAAATAGGCTTCAAATCTAATCGCAATAGGATACAAATTAGAAGGTTTCATAATTCAATAGGGAATTCAGTCCTGCAGCAATTTGACGTGATTTTTTGTTGAATATGACTCATCAGATGGCTGAATTTGAGAGAGTAATAAACTGAAGAATTATAGTCTTTCAAGTCTTCTTTCTGTATCATCTTGAATCATCAGATTTGAGTATCTGTAGCAAAAGTTATGATCTGAATACTAAAATATGTATAGTCTAAATCTGAGTCTGAATTGATTTTGAACTCGATTTAATTTGAATTATCCTCCTTATTTCTTGTAGAATTAGCTTTATCCCCTTCATCTTCTAGGACTTTATCTTTTGAAGTTGAACTTAAATGGGAGATGAAGATAATTCTTTCCTCCTTTGGATTCAAGTTAATTTAAAATCCAACTTTAGATAGGATTAGGAATAAAATGAAGCTTCTTGTATCTTTATCCTCTCATTTAAATAACTACACGTCATAATCAAAAAGAGGGTTAATAGTATTAATTAATAAATGAATGATCAAGGATATATATGTAAAAGCGATGATAAAAATGCAATTTTGGAGTACAATCAGTGCTCCTTAAGCAGTTGTGACAACATCTACTTAAGGGCATCGATAGACTCTTGTTGAGATCGAATCATATTGAGTTGTTCCCTTTGAACCCAGGCCTGCTCTTCGAATTGCCTGGCCACTTCCTCAGGAGTTCCCACCATGTAGGTGTTGGCCCAAGGTTACAATCACCCATGATTAGTGTATTTTGATGATTACAAAACATATTAGTTATTTGTAATAATAACATTTGTTGTTTAAGTGTGTTTCAGATTTCTATTCATTCTAGAAGTCTTCTCTCACAAATACAAGGATTTGGACTCAAGTCAACTCAAATTGGGCTCAAGGAACAAGTATTGAAGATTATATGAAGAAACCTATTGAAGATCTTGAAGTCCTTAGAATCATTGTAAGAAATAGAATGTTAAAGTTTGAGTATATGAAATTTGGCTCTAGGATTTGCACACACATTTGTTTCATATATTTTCTATGTTTTGAAAATGGTTTTCTAAGTTTTATGCCTTAGTTTATATATACATGTACCAAAAGTTTTATATCTTGAAAATCTTGTATATAACATGTGTATAAACTATTTTCTGCATAATACTTAGCTATATATATTTTTAAAATATTTCTCAAAACTTTTCTAACTCAAAAACAGCCCAGTTTTCTGTTTCAGGCAACTTCGGTCGACCGGCCCGGTCGACCGGCGATGTGTCTGGACATGCACTGTTCGTGCATGTCTGTCGGTCGACCGAACCGGTCGACCGATGGAGAGCAAATTGCTCTCGGGTTTTTTCGGTCGACCGGACCGGTCGACCGGAAGAAGGAAACTGTGTTTCCTCTTTTGGGACGGTCGACCGGACCGGTCGACCGAGAGCCAACGGTTCTTTGCTGCTGGGCTGGCGGTCGACCGGACCGGTCGACCGCCAGGCCTGCAACAAGCCTAACGGCTCTTTCCTCTTTGGGCAATTCTGAAAAACTGTTTTATTTTCAGCTTTAACAGATTTTTGGAGAGTTGTTGGGAGCTTTTTCAGAGAAAATAAGACAAAAAGAAATTGTTTTTAACCTATTTTCTAACCCTATAAATAGAGGAGAAGTCTCTCTTGCATTTCACTTAGAAAATTCTCAAAGTTTGTGTTGTTTCAAAAGAGAAAAGAAAAGAGTTTTAAAGCCTTCATTCCAATTCTTTTTGAGCTAGTTTTTCAGTTGTGTTTGATTGCTAATATCACTCTACAACTGAAGTTTTTCTCACCACACTTCATAGAGCCAAAAATTCAATACTCATTCTATAGTGAAGTTGTAATTGAAGTGAGAGTGTTTGTAAAAGAGTTTGAGAAAGAGTGTAGTGATCTTGTTGTGATCACTTTGTTCTTGTATTCCTTTCCTTGTGGAGCAACCTCTTCGGTAGAGGTCCTTTGTACTCGGTGGAGCTCGGTGCTCGGTCTTCGGTAGACCAAATTGTAAAGGCGTCCTCGGTGGATAGTGGAAACCCTTCACGGAGGTGAAGGCGGGGAGTAGAGCGGTGGCTCGAACCTCGAAACAAATCACTTTGTTTGCGATTGCCTTTTGCGTCCAATTCTTGCTTTACATTTCAATAGTTCCTTATTGCTTTCTATTTCATACTTGTGATATTGTTTAATTTTCTTGTGCTACTATTTGCTTGCTTATAATTCTTGCCATATATCATTGTGTTTGCATCATTCTTCATATCATCCATTTCATACTTGTGTGTGCCAATCCCGTACTCATCCAACAAGAGCTTCACATAGCGCCTCAACCCATATCAAGGGGAATCAAGAGGAGTTTAGTCCAGAGCCTCGCAAGGGGAATTCGGCTACACTTGTTGAATTGTATTAAGTTGAGCCTCACTTGTTTTAGGTTCCGCATTTAGAGAGTTAAAATTTTTAAGATTAGCAATCACACCTATTCACCCCCCTCTAGGTGTTTTTCAGTAGGCAAAGGCGATTGTCTCTGAATTAGAATTTGAAGACTGGGATTCAATGATGGCAAAGTGCTCATCGTTCACCTCAATTTCCTAGCCAACAGACTGTAGTCGACTAGGGCAATTGTTCCCGTGTGGGTCCGAGTGTGTCGTTATACCCCTTCAGGTTCAATAAGAATATCCTTCAAACCTGGGATTGGTCAACATCTGACTCCTCTGAACTGACAGCCAGATGTTTCCTTTTGGACTTGCTTGGTGTCGAACTCGGCCCCACCACGTTTGCAGTCACTTCTGGGTACTCGACGTCAGAGAACACTTTCTTCTTCCGAGATCATCATTTCTTTGCTGAGTTTGAAGTCGCTGACAAGTGGCTAAAAATCGAGTGTTTGTTTATCTGAAAGCCGCATGGCATTCAGAAAGTACTGATGAGATGAGCCACTCGCAGTGACATTGACGAGTGATTTAACATTCATTTTCCTTGTTAGGCAGTCCCTTAGGTCCGCTGTGGGGACATCTGAGGAACTAGCCTCAAATCTCTGGGGGTGAGGGCTTTTTGGCTTTCTATATCGTGAAGACATGTCATTCTGACGCTAGTCTCGCGTTGCTTTGTTGAGACGTGGACCTTACGCAGTGTTGAAACGCAGTTCTCTAGCGTTGGTTGAGCTTGACTCAGAATGTGAGCCTCGTGTTTAGAATTAAAATGTGAATGTCACATTCTGAGGCAAGCAGAACGCAAGTCTCGCATTTAGGAGCAGGTAGAACACGGATCTCGCGTTTGACGCGGACCTCGCGTTATTGAAGAACACGGAACTCGTGTTCTGGAACAGAGCACAGTCCTCGCGTGGCTTGAAAGATACGCGGGTATGAACCTCGCATTCCAAATCAGCAGAACAGATTGCCTCTGTAGAATTTTCAATCTATTGTCGACGAGAATGACGCCTTCGTCGATATTCAGCATTCCGGTTGAGCCGCAAGGGTTGTTGAGAACCCTTGGCAAACTGGAATTGCAGAGTTCAGAGAGGAAAGTGAAGGCGGGATTGATCTTCACAATCGTTGTGATCGTGTACCGACGGATTAGCCCTGCAGGTCTCCTTAGAGACGTTGACACGGGCTGAATGGGTTGCACGAGAGATTTTCAGAACCTCGTTAGAAGTGGCACTGCTTGCTCTATAAGCAGAAGTGCGGGTCACTCTGGGAGAAATCTTCGAAGAGATTCGAGAGCGAGTTTCAGAAGAGACTTTGCGGTACTGCCACATTGATTTGGAGCTGGCGGAGCCTGAGGAATGGAATTCCTCGAACTTCCCTTGGTCGAATTCAACGACTATGGATTCCACCGTTTTCTCGAGAAGCTGAACATCAGCTTCTGCTCCGGCCTTCTCGTCAGTAGAGAATGAAATCCCCAGCAGAGTCGCCATCTTTTGTTTGGTTAGAAAAATAGCACGAAGTAAAATTTCTTTGAGTGGATGAAAATTATAATGGGATAATTCTGATTATAAAAGAGGAAAAAATAATTGGTTCTCCCTATTGCTTAAGGCTGAGCTCTTCTGTGTGGCGATAGAGAGTGATTCTTATTCTCCGTTGACGGCTGAACGAACAAGCTTCTCTTAGGAATGCTCTCGAAAAATAATCAGAGAGGGGTTCTATTTTTAACACACTTAGTGTTTAGAGCCCATTGATTTCTCTTTCTCTCTCCCTGGACCTTTAAAAAGGCAAGAGGAAAGTAAGAAGCTTTTAGCTTGAGAATTCTCAGCTCTCAATTTTTAAAAGTCTCTCTTTCTCCTCTGTGGCCTCCAAAAATTCCCCCTCCTTCATAGCTCCTCAGGCTATTTATAGGGAGTCAGGGGGTATAATTGTCCGTTATGGGAGAGTTAATTGACCCAGTAATAGGGATCAATTATAACAGAAATGCGGGTCTCGCGATAGACGCGGACCTCGCGTTGTTTGTCGTAGACGCAGACGTCTCAGTCAGAATATAGGTTTGCTCAGACCCGCGCATGAAGTGGAACACGGAGTTACTCAGACCCGCGTTTGAAGTAAGAAGCGCGGTTGCTCAGACCCGTGAGATGCGGAATTAATCAGACTCGCGTTTGAAGTAAGACGCGAGGTTGCTCAGACCCGCATAAAGACGCGGAGTTACTCAGACCCGCGTCTGAAGTTTGTGTTTCCCTTTGGATGTGAGGTTTGCAAATTAGTTGAAACACGACCTTCGCGTTAAGTGAGGTTTGCGTCTGATGACTTGTCCTTAGTATTTTTTAAACAGCCTACAGACATGTTGGTGCGCGATAAGCAATAGTGCTTCTATGCTTGACATGTAGGCGCTCTTTTTTAAAAAAAGGAGGTGGCCGGAGCGAATTAAATTTTGTCAGTGAGTTTTTTTTCCTAATTACGGTTTGATATAAGTGGTTAAAACGAAATCTCCCTTTTGAAGAACCCTATTATTTGCTTTCTAGAGTATAGATAAAGTGAGAAATGTAAAACCTCTTAATTAATTGGATTGAAAAAAAAAAAAAAGATGAAAAACAAAGGGGGGGAAAAAACTTTTGATAGAAAAAATCGTATAGAACTTTTATTTTGCATCTTTTTTTTCCACCTATTTTTTTTGTATTTTTTATAAAAAACCTAATAAATTTGTGGGATTAGCTTTTCTTATCCTTGAGGAATACTTTTAAGAAGTTCTCTGTGACTAATTCTTTTTTAAGTATGTTAGACGTGAAATCTAAAATCTTTTTCTTTAAAAAAATAATCCCTACCCGTTTTCATATTTAAGAGGCTGGCAAACGGGACCCACTCAGACCCCACATATGTAACGCGGGACCCACCTCCATTAGCCGGTTACTCGAAGAAGTCTGGTCCCTGTTTTTGGTCCAATTCATCACGTGCATCTAGAAAAATTTTCCAATCTCAATGGGGAAAACAGCCGGAGGCCGTCCTAACCTCTCACTGTAAAAAAACAACTCACAGTTTTCTTTTTACTATATTATCTGTTCATTCATCATTTGACCAAAGCCCAAAAGGTTTTGCTTCCGCTTCTTCTTCCTTCATTCAACCCAAAAACCCTAGAAGAAGAGGGGTTTATTGCAGCAGCAGCAGCAGCCATGAGTACTATGAAGTTCTGCCGTGAATGGTGAGCTTTTCTCACCTAAAAGAGCCTGTTGCAATAACCCACCTTATTTTTTTCACTGCATTGTTTTATTTTTCTTCTATGGTTTTTTAAATTTTTTTCTTTCGTTTTGTTGTAGCAACAATATTCTGTACCCAAAGGAAGACAGGGATCAGAAGATTCTCCTCTATGCTTGCCGAAACTGTGATCATCAGGTCCTTCAATTAATGGCTTTTCTCATTTTGGTTGATTAATTATTTTGGGTTCAGCTCAGTTCTATTGATATTGGGCAAAATTTGGGAGTTGGTTGTTTCTTGTTTCAATTCTAGAGGCCATTTGTTCACTGTTCTTGGAATTAGCTTAGTTTGGTTGATATGGGGCAATTCAGTAGCTGGGCATTGCAAAGGAGTAGCCCATTTTTCGTAATGGATGCTGCCCGTTTTGACCCACTTTCTCTGAATGACACTATTTTACTTCTATAATCCATTTGTTTTTCTGCTTTTGAATTGGTCCGGCTCTCTGATTTTGATGAGTTTGCTCTGCATGGCTCGAGGTCTGGCATCCTTCTGACTTGAGGCATTTGACGACCTTTCTTTACTAGAGGCAGATCTTACCTGTCTAGATAATGAATAAAGATGGCCTTGTACTGGTTTATGCTCTGTAACGGGCACATATTTTTCGACATTCTGGAAGATTTCTTGCCGTGTTATCTCCTTGTTTGCATTTAGAACGAATTCTTGTGTTCTATGGATATAGTTTGCAAGGGGCTTGTTGTGCGCACCGACAACAACCAATAGAGGATCCAACAGATCTCAACCACAAAGAACAATCCAACAAATCCAAGAAGAACAAATCAATCGCAAAAAAACGAGATTTAACGAGGTTCGGCCAACGTGCCTACGTCCTCGGGGCAATCAATGGAGAGATTTATATTAGGAAGATGATTACAATAGCTGTTGGTCTCTTTGAATGCAAGAGAACCCCTTTGCTATCTCTCTTTCGCAGGTTCTTCTACATGATTCTCACCCTAGAAAACAATAGCAGCCCTTAAATACAACAGGTTTCCGAACTGCAAATTTCAGCCCAAACCCGACTGTCGGTCGACCGGTCCGGTCGACCGACCTCCACCTCGGTCGACCGGCCGGTCGACCGAAAACAACCGAGAGTTGGGCCCTGTTCAGTCAGACATTCCGGTCGACCGGGCGGTCGACCGGTCTCTGACACTGTGCACGTTGTGCATGTGCGGTCGACCGGCCCCGGTCGACCGCTGAACCTGTTCTGCTGCTGCTGCTTGTTTTCTGCTGCTGTTTCCCTTCGTCTTCGTCGTCGACTTCCTCGGCGATCACTCGACGACCCCTCGACGATCCTAATCAACTTCCCCATCAGTAAACTCTCTCTTTCCAACAATTCTCCACCTCGGCGAAGATTTTCTCAAAATCTGAGCCGATCTCCAACGAATCCCAGTCCATCACCTGGCGAAATCGACACACGATCTCGGCTTGCGCGCACCGTCGAAATCGACACACGATCTCGGCGAAATCGACACACGATCTCGGCTTGGAATCTTTGGCTCATCTATTCCTGGAAAACATCGCACATGCTTTCCCTGCACTTCACCTTAGGAGAATTTCCATACCTGCCGATCACTAACCATGGCTCCCTCTCCGCAACTTCAGACCTCACGAAGACTTCCTTATGAGCCAACACTGACTCTCCACTGACTAGCTCTATCTAGTCTACATGTCTTCCACTGACGGTCCAACCAAGTCTGCGTAGAACACACCAAACATCATCGGCTTCAACTGGATGCACACCACTCCTTATGCAAGCTCAACATCTTCTAACCGGAAGATAAACCTGTTCATCGAGATCACACCATCTCACCACTACGTGAGATCCAACTGGCCACACCACTTCACCTCTACATGAAGTCTCTTTACCTCTACGTGAAGTCTCTCCATCTCTACGTGAAGCTTCAATAGGCCACAACTCTTCACCTCTACGTGAAGGTCCAGAATAACATCTCGAGAACCCAAACTAGCTTCATAAGAGTTGCATCACCAAATGGCTGCGCCTTTACGGCTGCCTACGTACCTTTGCCCAAAAGGATCAAGCCAACCGTAGTTCATTTAAATGAGCTTCAGCAAGCTCAAATAATGGTACCTGTATCTGCAGCAGTGAACCTGTCAGACTGAGTCATATGAACCTCTTCCCGACCATCATGGAGAGCAACGGCCTTCAACTTGAGCTTGTCGCGTTCACAAGCTTGAGATTCATGCTTCTTCAACCACGACCGTGGTTTCACCTTGGTTCCAATGGCTGCAAATAACTCGACATCCTCTGCAATGTCGTCATCCTGTTCAGCATCACCCCTGGTATCTTGAACTCCTCCCGGTGTCACTTCCGATGAAGTCTCCTCTGATGCCAAACCAACTGGAGATGATGGAGTAGCATCAACCTCCACCCGCTGCAATCCTTCCTTGGTCTCCGTCCTCTCTACCTGCTGAGAGACAGTGGACTTCACTACTGAAGCCTCTCCAAGTGTGACATGTCTGCTCATCATGATTTTCTTGTCTTCGGGGTCCCACAACCTGTAGCTGTTTCCCTTGACGCCCAAGTAGACAAACCTCTTTGCTCTCGGATTCACCTTGCCACTCTTGGCACTGAAGTAGGCCGGACTTCCAAACTCCCGCAGCACACCATGATCTTGAGCAAATTTTCCAGACCAAGTTCCCAATGGAGCTTTACCTCCTATTGCAGTCGATCTGTTCCTGAGATGGCTAGCATACTCAGTCGCCTCAGTCCAAAGCGACTTGTCCAATCCTGAATTAGACAATAACTTTCGAACCTCCTCCAGCAAGGAACGGACTATCTCTTTAGCCAACCCATCTGTACCTGTTGAGAAGTGAGTAGCAATCCCTGTGTTCTGGCCAAACTGTAGGAATTGGTCAATGTCTATTCCAACATTACCAATGTAGAGCTCCTTTATCTTCCTACCTATCTGCCTCTCCATTTTTCCTCTCCACTTCCTCAACACATCTAGGGCTTCACCCCTTTGTCTCATAGGATATATCCACAACTGCCTAGATGAACAATCAATGAAAGAGACAAAGTACCTGTGACCTCCAAGCGATGCCGTCTTAGCAGGTCCCCATACACTCACGTGAACACAATCAAGAAGACCTTCATTGTGGTGAGTATTGGTGCTGAATCTCACCGTCTTCTTGTCCAGAACGCTGTGTCCACCTTCCAACTTGCAGGTAGCAGCACCTTCCATGGATTCCTTCTTTGCAGGAGCTTGCAAAGACCTTCCATCTTCGTGTCCGACCTTTCCCTGCCAGTCCTCCGGGCCAACATCATCTGAAGAACTTGAAGTCTCCACCTGATCTGTAATCGTACTACCCTTCAAGTAGTAGAGATTTCCTCGGCGGACGCCCTTCATCACCACCATTGAGCCCTTGATCATCCTGAGATCGCCATCTCGAACAGATATCACCATGCCCGATGCTTCCAAAGTTCCCACGGAGATTAGATTTCTCTTCAACTGAGGTACATACCTCACTCCTTTCAGCTCCCTTTCCATCCCATCAGACATCCTGATTCGGATTGTACCTACACCCTCCACGCTACATGGGTGATCGTCGCCCATAACGACCGAACACCCCTCCAGCTGCTCAAAGTTGGAAAACCAGCCCCGATTAGGGCACGCATGGTATGTTGTACCTGTATCCAGAATCCACTCATCTTTCCATGAGTTACCAATAATGGAAGAACTGACTGAAAACGAGAAACCTGACGAGTCCGAATCTGCTCCATCCGCCTGTGACCTGCTCCTCTGAGTATTCGTCACTTTTGCAAGATTTGTTTCAGCCTTCGACTCCTTCTTCTTCCCCTTGAACTTCGGACAGTCCTCTTTCCAGTGCCCTATCTCTCGGCAGAAAATGCACTGATCCTTCCTCAGATCCCTATAGCCCGACCTGGACTTCGATCTTCCTATCACCTCCTTGCCCTTCCGCGATGAACTTCTGCTTCTTACTTCCAGTGCCTCCGCCACTGAGCTTGACTGTGAAGGATGCCTCTCATTCTTCCTCGTGTCATAACTCATCAATGCAGACGATACCTCATCATAATCCAAGCTCTGCCTTCCATTAATGAAGGTCAGTGTGAATGTCTCGTACTCCTCTGCAGGAAGTGAATTCAGAAAGATGACCGCCTTATCTTCCTCTTCTACCACGACATCCACATTTATCAGATCTGTAAGAAGCTTTGTGAATCGGTTGATGTGCTCGTTTACTGTGCTTCCCCTTTGCATCCTGAACTGATACAGCTTACTCTTAAGCTGCAACCTAGACTCCACGCTCTTAGTCAGGTATTTCTTAGCAAGAGTGTCCCACAGCTTATTTGCCGACGTCTCATGTTGTGCAAGATATTTGATGTCTTGCGACAAGCATGAACGTATCAAGCCACATGCCGATCTGTTCATCTTCGCCCACTCTTCATCAGTGGTCGTGTTCTTCTTCTTCGCCAGTAGGAGAGTGTCTTCGAGGTTTGATGCATTCAGCGCATCCATAACCTCGCATCTCCACATTCCGAAATTGTTAGTCCCATTAAACTTAACAACTTCAATCCTTGGGTGATTGTTCATTGTCTTAACTGATGCAGTTTCTTCTGCCATTGAGATTTCCCTGATTCTCTATCTATGCGGAAGATCAACCAACTTTGAAATAGATCTCTACTCAGATAAAAATAGGATTTTTACCTGTCCCTTGAAACCCTAGATCGAGTTTCTCACCAGATCTACTCCACCACGGATTCAACGAGCCCTCCTTGAGTCCTTCTGAGATCGACACACGATCTCCTTGAACACCCAATACCTCAGATCTGAGATCGACACACGATCTCCACCGGATCCGATCTCGAGTCCTCCGAATCCTCAGAAATCCCAAAGAGCAACCTGGATGCTCTGATACCACTTGTTGTGCGCACCGACAACAACCAATAGAGGATCCAACAGATCTCAACCACAAAGAACAATCCAACAAATCCAAGAAGAACAAATCAATCGCAAAAAATGAGATTTAATGAGGTTCGGCCAACGTGCCTACGTCCTCGGGGCAATCAATGGAGAGATTTATATTAGGAAGATGATTACAATAGCTCTTGGTCTCTTTGAATGCAAGAGAACCCCTTTGCTATCTCTCTTTCGCAGGTTCTTCTACATGATTCTTACCCTAGAAAACAATAGCAGCCCTTAAATACAACAGGTTTCCGAACTGCAGATTTCAGCCCAAACCCGACTGTCGGTCGACCGGTCCGGTCGACCGACCTCCACCTCGGTCGACCGGCCGGTCGACCGAAAACAACCGAGAGTTGGGCCCTGTTCAGTCAGACATTCCGGTCGACCGGGCGGTCGACCGGTCTCTGACACTGTGCACGTTGTGCATGTGCGGTCGACCGGGCACCTGTTCTGCTGCTGCTGCTTATTTTCTGCTGCTGTTTCCCTTCGTCTTCGTCGTCGACTTCCTCGGCGATCACTCGACGATCCTAATCAACTTCCCCATCAGTAAACTCTCTCTTTCCAACAGGGCTATTATTGGAGTAATGACTAATAACTAAATTGTCGCAATATTATTTTGTATGGCATACCAAGATCTGCAAAACTTTTGGGCTTGCCAGCAAAACCATGGTACAAACAAGCTCAAGCTATTAGGTTGTGGGCTATCAATGTATATCAACACTCCCAACACTCACACACAACTGAGTACAACACACAAGGGGGATTTTTTTAAAAACAGATATGTTTTTGACAAGCTTTAAAAACCCAGGCTCTCTTACTTCTGAGCACTTGTTAACAAGTCAGTAAACCACATAACCCAAAATCTTCAGCTATTAGGTTATGAATTAACAATTTATATTAACACTCCCAACAGGGATAAATAGTTTTGGTTGGAGAATTGGAGTTTTACCATAAATATAACATTAGTTGCTAAATGGGCCTTAAATGAACATTCAAACTAGTACCTCCTGTACATTGATGTAGTTATTCTACAACACTCATATAAGGTGTTTTTAACTTATTATCTTGTGGGTTCTCTAGTGATTTATGACTTCCACTCTGAGTTTCCACATTCATAAGGAGTTTATAAACTTGGTTAGAATTGGATGCTCTATGCAACTCCCATTACTTCAGATACATCGAACTGTCCTAAAGGACATAGACTACATTTATACAGGAGCGTTACCGATATACATGACAAAATTAAGTTTTATTAAATGGCACATGGGTAATAATTTTCCTATTCTTTTTTGTTACTTGTACACTTTACTATTCGTTCTATATGACGCTTTTGTTTATTGTCTGTGTATTGAATTTGCTTCCTTTTTTTCTTTACAGGAGGTTGCTGATAACAATTGCGTCTATAGAAATGAGATAACTCATGATGTTGGTGAACGCACTCAAGTCCTACAAGATGTAGCAGCTGATCAACTCTTCCTCGTACTAAGACAGTTCGATGTGCTGTATGCAATCATCCAGAAGCTGTGTTTTTCCAGGTTTGTTCACTTCATTTGGTTTTATGTTTAAACTTTGGCTGATATATTACTGTGGGATCATCTACTAAAAAGTTTGGTGTTTATGGTACGGATAATGTATGGCCATAGCCATAGCAGCAGTTTGTTCAGGTTTTATCTGTTCAGTAATGTGATGGTTTGCCATGTCATGTCAAGGGGGGAAAATTGGAAAATTGGAGAAAAATGAAAATTTTGAATCTTGAAAATGTTACAATAATAGGGTATTTACATTTAGTTGCCAAATATTGACATCCAATTTGGTAACTGAGTTTTGTCTGAGAAATGTTAAACCTGAGAGCTGTAAGCAGATTGTGGTAGCTGTAATGAAGAATAACTAAGTCTGATTAAAAGTTTTTCAAGATGCACGGCGTGGTCTTCTAAATTTTAAACATATTGTCCCACTATGTGTACTCTAGTATCATGCAACAACCTCCAGATCATTGTTCTCATGGAAAAAGTTAGAAGGAAGCGATTCAGAGAACTAGAATGTCATTCCCTCATTGCAACCTCTATAAAATTATCTAGGTATCAGACACTTTAGGGAATGGATTTTAAATTTTGGTATAGCTGAAGGAAGATAATGTCTAAAGTAAAAGCACCAGTGGTGCAGTGATAGTAGATAAAGTGACTCTTAGCAGTCAATATCTAAACTTTAGAGTGTGAACCAATTAAAGAGGAAAGGAGATTATGGCTATGGGGAAATAAGAAAAAGAAGAGTGTGCCTCAGGAGTGCAAGCTCACGGCCTTCCATCAGGCAAAGTCTTGTACATTTCTGAATTCCTATAAGTATTCTTCCGCACTTTCTCAATAAAAAGATTGTATGAGCTGCCTTAAGAAGAACCGAATTTTCTTAGCCTAATGGACTTCCAAAGAAGAGTGTCGATAGGAAAAGGGAGTTCAGTTATACCTTGGTAGACCTCACTAGCTCCTCTTATCATGCAACTATCCCTGAGTTCTGACATCAATAGTAATTTGTTTGGTTGACTAGTCACTGGCAAGCAGGTTTAGACTAGTCAAGAAAACTTGTGTCATTTTGTATTTGCTATATGACCACAAATCATTGTAAAAATATTGTAGTGAGGCAAGTCTTCCAGGAGATTTCTCCATCACAAATTTGGGCTGTCAAAGTGGCTGTATTGGACGTCAAGTGTTTTTTTTTTTTTTTAAATGTTAGAAACTCACTAATTTCACCCACCGGAGCGGTGCAGTTTTATCATTTTTGACATTAAAGATAGCTGAAATGGCATGGATAAGTTTACTTAAACAAACCAGGTGCAGATTATGCTCCGGTCAGTCAAATATTTCGAACAATAGATCAATATTTATGCTTCATTAGTGTCCTATTGCTTAGAGAATGGCTTCTGTAAACTAAGCTAATGCTGGATTTACTTTTCGTAAATTTGCAGGCTACTGCTCGGGGAGAAGAAGGTATGGCGCTGTTCTTCGTCTGCTGCAACCCGAGCTGTGGCCATAGATGGAGAGATTAATGACTGTTGCAATCTGGCTCATTCAGTAGATACTGACAGTTTTAGATTGAAGCTAGTGTTATTTAGCTCCCTGGGTAGTAGCTGAATGCGATTCAAGCTTGAATTAAGTTTCATTTAAAACTTTTATTGTGGAGTTCTGATACAAGAGTAAGAGTAGTGTCATTTAAGCTATGCAATATTTATATTTGGATGTAATCTTTTACTGATACTTCTTATCATCTCTTACAGAGTTAACATTTTCGAAGATTTGCCTTTTACTAATTACTGTATTTATATTATTTTATTATTTTTTTGGTTCAATTGAGGGGCTTGTGAAAAGTCCATCCAATAAATTTAGATGGCTTACATCCCTTATATCAGGTGTATTTGCTGGTGGGCTGGGTGAGATTAGCCGAACTTGATTGTACGAGTATACAGCATAATGTGATTCTATTTCCTGGAGATCAAATGGATGATGTTTATGTTGGATTTGACTCAAAATAGAATTTTGAGGCCAAAGTCCAAATAGACTTCTTTCTCTTTTATGTTTCTTTCTCTGTGTTTTTCTTTTATATGAGTTATAGGTTGAATAGGCCCAAGTTCCCTGAGGATCATGAGTCCCTATTTGACTAGATTGATTAGAAAATAGTGGTATTACCGATTAGTGTAAATATTGGAAATTATGTTCAATTGTGTTCATAACTGTGATTTTGAGTCTTTTGATAGATTTTTGGTGATTTTAAGAGACTTCCATAGTTTTGTAACTTTATCTAAGATTTGATTCTTTGAGTTCGATTAAATAAATTAGTGAAAATCTTTTACGTATTCTTCGAATTTATATTCTTCTATAAATTTCTCTGTCATAACAACAGTTTACTCTGAGTATGGTTTACACAACGAATTTAACAGAAATGCAAATTTCTTGTTTGTTTCAACATTGCTTATTCTTGTTTGGTTGAATATGAGTGCTAGAAGTAAAGATGATGCTGTTTTAGGTTTTATTCAGAATTTTTAGCCAACTTTTTTTTTCTTGTTTATAAAAATCAACCAACTTCAGCCCATGTCAAACTCTGAGCATGTAGTTGGTCATCTGTGACTGTCGTGGTTTTCAAGAACCGGGAACTGAATTCTCAGATTCTAAAAAATAATTCACAAAAACAATCCAGAAATTCAATTCCCAAGTTCTAAAGTACTTCAAAATGAGAATCCGGGAGTTCATCGCAAACTTATTGTGGTGGCAAAAAATCTCAAAAAATAGGACCTCGGTTCACAAACATTAAAAAAAGAAATGTGAAAATGAAGAGAGAAAATCACAATCACAAAGACAGATATTTACGTAGAAAAACACGAGAACGGGAAAAAAATCACGAGGAAAGAGAGCACGCACTAGTCTTTGTGATCGGTAGTTTGATTGTTTCTCTCTCCCTTCTTGCTGGAGGAGAAGGGGTATTTATACAAGTCGAGGGCTGTATATGTGGCTCTGATTTGATAAAATTATTGTTAATTTCTCAAAATGCCCCCTGTCGTGGGCCAAGTGCTATGATTTCGAGAGACGCTAAAAATGACCACTACACTTATATTTAAAAACGCAGGAAGTCAATCCCCAGGTTCTAAATATAAGTTTATTGGGTTGGGTTATTGGTGCCTCCAAAAATATGTTTATGCAAAAACAAACCTAGACTTTAAAAAAAAAATTACCAAATGAAGCTTTTCTAATTTTAATTATATTGTTCACACTTACGCCACTTTTGACTTAAAAAGCTGGTGTGAAGAGAATATACTCCCAATGCAAAACATATACAGTGAAAACGATGTTCAAGTCTGATCACCAAACAGCATCCTTACACCTTTCGCAACTTTTCTGCTATTATCAATTGCTATAAACAACATTTCAGTTCAGTTCATCGTCCAAAATTTGCGAGCAATACTCAGAAAAGGATACGGAGAGGAACCTAACGAATATACTATAGAAAGCCATCCCGCAGAATCCATAGAACAAAATCACGTATACTGGTACACTGTATTTTAACGTTCCATGAGTAGCAGTACATTGTTTGTGTATATTAGCTACAGCCCTGGGTACATCATTTACAATTCAAAAACATGCTTCCCAAGTTTCAATCAAAAGGGAAGCCGAAACATGAAGTAAAAACTGCATCATATGTTCTCCTCGAATGAGAACTCGACTTATAACTCAGTAACATATAAACCGAACTCTCACAAACTGTGTTTAAAATGCACAGAAGAAGAAGAACATACAAAACTTGAGACACATTCAAACCTTCGTGAATGGATTTAATCTTCATATGCGCACAGCCAATAGACCAAGCAAAGCTTTCTGTAATGTTGACAATGAAATAATGAGTAACAAAAAAATTGGAGTTAAACGAGTCTACTACTATGATTATACAATTCGAAGCACTGAAAAATATTTGCTGTGGTCTAAGAATAAGAGTAGGGAATTTGACTTCACCTAAGTGAGCTGAAAAAACACACCATCCAAATTTGTGTTGCTTCCAACATCTAAACAGGTATGAGCCAAAGACCAAATGCCAAATAACAAAACCAACTCCAGCTTCACAAAAATATTGTTGTGCGCAGCGGCGGGGAACACAACAACCACCCTTGAGGAACCCGCCCACCTGGCGGAGACTCGATGCAGCCGGAGAAACAACCAACACAATAGGAACAACAACCAATAGAGAAAAGCAATCAACACACAAATTTAACGAGGTTCGGTAACATGCCTACGTCCTCGGGGCAAGGGAGAGAGAGATTTTATTGATTCAACAATCAATATAACTAATACAAGAGGGGAACTTGAGGGAATTCTTGGGAATTCTTTTGGGATACAATACATGAGGGCTCTACCCTCTCTTTTATAGCCACAGAGTCCCTGAATTTAAGGAAACTCAGATTGGATTTGATTCTATCCAGAAAAGGAATCCGAGTCCTAAAAGGAAAGTCCAAACGCGCCTGTCGGTCGACCGGCTGGTCGACCAACCCATGCCGCGGTTGACCGTGCCGGTCGACCGGGCCCAACCGAGAGTTAGGCCATTTCAGTCGGTCGATCGGACGGTCGACCGCTTACTTCCTGTGCACGTTCGTGCACGCCGGTCGACCTGGTGGTCGACCGACCTCCTCCACCGGTCGATCGGGCGGCCGACGGGGAGCACAATCTGGCCTGCTCCATGCGCCGTTTCTCGCTCCTTGATTTCCGATCTCTGTGCTAACTTTCTCTACTCCTCTATCTCCTCTCTCCCATAATTCTCCACCTCGGTGAAGATTTTCCAAATCTGAGCCGATTTCTAAAGAACTCCAGTCTATCACCTGGCGAAATCGACACACGATCTCAGCGAAATCGACACACGATCTCAGCTTGCGCGCTCCGGACGAAATCAACACACGATCTCAGCAAAATCGACACACGATCTCGGCTTGGAATCTGTAGCTCAGCTATCAACTGGGATGCACCACACATGCCTTCCCTACACTTTACCTTAGGAGAACTTCCATATATGCCGATCACCGAACGTGTCCAACTCAGCAACTTCATGACCTCACGAAGAACCCATCATGAGCCAACACTGACTCTCCAACTGACTAGCTCTATCTAGTCTACATGTTTTCAGCTGACGGTCCAACCAAGTCTGAGTAGAGCACACCGAACACCATTATCGGCTTCAATAACTGGATGCACACCCCTCCTATGCAGCTCAACCATATTCTCACCAGAAGATCAACCTGTTCATCGAGATCACAACACCTCACCTATACGTGAAGTCCAACTAGCCACAACACTTCACCTCTACGTGAAGTCTCTCCACCTCTACGTGAAGTTCCAATCGGCTTCTTGAGAAATCAAACAGCTTCATACGGGTTGCATCACCAAATTTGGCTGCGCCATTACGGCTGCCTACGTACCTTGCCCAAAAGATCAAGCCAACCTAGTTCATTTCAAATGAGCTCCATCAAGCTCAAGCACTTATACCTGGATCTGCAGCAGCGAACCTATCTGGCTGAGTCATATGAACCTCCTCACGACCATCATGGAGAACAACGGCCTTCAATTTGAGCTTGTCGCGATTACAAGCTTGAGATTCATGCTTCTTTATCCACGAGTGTGGTTTTACCTTGGTTCCAATGGCTGCAAACAACTCGACATTCTGATCAATGTCTTCAACCTGTTCAGCATCAACCCTGGCTACATGATCTCCACCCAGTGTCACATCCAGTGAAGTCTTCTCTGATGCCGATCCAACTGGAGATGGTGGAGTAGCATCAACCTCCACCCACTGCGATACTTCCTTAGTCTTCGTCTTCTCCACCTGCTGAGAGACGGTAGACTTCAACACTGAAGTCTCATCAAATGTGGCATACCTACTCAACACGATCTTCTTGTTTTCGGGGTCCCATAACCTGTAGTCTTTTATATTCCTTTTGACACCCAAAAACATAAACCTCTTTACTCGCGGATTCACCTTGCCATCCTTGGTACTGAAGTAGGTTGGACTTTCAAATTTCCGCAGCAAACCATAATCTTGAGCAGCTTTCCCGGACCAAATTTCCAATGGAGCTTTACCTCCTATCGCAGTCGATCCATTTATGAGATGTCTAGCATACACAATCGCCTCAGCCCAAAACGATTTGTCTAATCTTGCATTAGACAACAACCACCGAACCTTCTCCAGTAAGGAACGGTTTACTTCCCTAGCCAACCCATTTATACCTTTTTTGAAGTGAGTAGCAATACCGGTGTTCTGGCCAAATCGTAAGAATTAGTTTATGTCTCTTCCAATATTACCAATCTGTAGCTCCTTGATCTTCCTACCAATCTGCTTCTCCATTCTTCCTATCCACTTCACCAACATATCTAGGGCTTCACACCTTTGTCTCATGGGCTATATCCAACAATGCCTAGATAAACAATCAACAAAAGAGACAAATTACCTGTGACCTCCAAGCGATGCAGTCTTAGCAGGTCCCCAAACACTTAAGTAAACACAATCAAGAAGACCTTCTGAGCGGTGAGTACTGGTGTTGAATTTCACCTTCTTCTTGTTCAGAATGCTGTGTTCACCTTCCAAGTTATAGGTAGCAGCACCTTCCAATGATCCCTTCTTTGCAGGAGCTTGCAAAGACTTTTCACCTCCATATTCGACCTACAACTGCCAAACCTTCGTGCAACCATCATCTGAAGAACTAGAAGTCTCCACCTGACCTATAGCCGTACTACCTTTCAAGTAGTAGAGATTGTCCCGGCGGACGCCCTTCATCACTACCATCGAGCCTTTGATCATCTTGAGAATACTATCTCGTATAGATATCAGAAGACCCAATGCTTCCAAAGTGCCAACAGAGATAAGATTCCTTTTGAGTTGAGGTACATACCTTACCTCCTTCAATTTTCATACTATCCCATCATCCATCTTGGTACGGACTGTACCCATCCCTTCTATATTACACGGATGATCATTACCCATGACCGTGTAACATCCATTTACCTTCTCAAAACTAGAAAACCAGGCCCTGTTCGGGCACACATGATAGGTAGCTCCGGTATCTAAGATCCACTCAGCATTATCTGAGTTACAAACAGTAGGAGTAGTAACAGAGAGAGAGAATACTGATGAGTCTTCATCCGATCTATCCGCCTGTGCGAGATTTGCCTCTGCGTTTGACTCCACCTTCTTACCTTTGGCCTTCGGGCATTCAGCTTTCCAATACCCTATTTCCTTGCACAAGGCACACTGATTCTTCTTCAGATTTCTGAAGCCTGATCTGGACTTCGATCTTCCCCGATCATCTCTTCCCTTCCTATTGGAACTTCTGCCTCTTACCTCCAATGCCTCTGCTGTTGTGCTTCCCAAAGAAGACAGTCGGTCCTGTCTCCTTACTTCATAACTCACAAGAGCAGCCGACACCTTACTGTAGTTAAGGGATTTCCTTCCATTGAGAAATGTAAGAGTAAATGTCTCATACTTTTCCCTAGGAAGAGAGTTCAAAAGTATTACCATCTTATCCTCTTCACTAGTCTCCACATCCACATTAATTAGATCTGTAAGAAGCTTCGTATAGCGGTTCAAGTGTTCATTGACGAAGCATTCTCTTTGCATCTGAAACCCATAGAGCTTACTCTTCAACTGCAATCGCGACTCTATGCTTTTCGTCAGATACTTCTTCTCCAGGATCTCTCACAGCTACCTCGCAAATGTCTCATGCAACACCTGATACTTGATGTCTTGTGTCAAACAAGACCTGATTAAGCCACACGCTAAACGGTTCATTTTATCCCAATCTTCTTCCGTCGTTGATGCGCGTTTCTTCTCTAACCGTAGAGTGTCTTCAAGATTTGATGCCGTCAGCGCATCCATAACCTCACACCTCCACATAAAGCTGTTCGTACCGTTGAACTTCACCACATCAATCCTTAGATGTAGATTCATGGATCTCACAGATATACTTTCTCGAGCCATCTTCTCAACTGATTCCTCAAAGTAATGTGGAAACAAACGGAGTTAGATAAAACAAACTAGATAAAGACAGGATCTTTACCTCCACGCGAAACCCTCGAAGAGTTTCCGAAGCAATCTACTCCTCCAAATTGATTCCTCGAGCAATCTATACGCTGTTTTTGAGATCAACACACGATCCCACAAATAGTCCCAATGCTGATCCGAGATCGACACACGATCTCCGCCAATCAGCAACAGATGACCTTGAATCAACAGATGATCCCACGACGAACCTGAGATGCTCTGATACCACTTGTTGTGCGTAGCGGCGGGGAACACAACAACCACCCTTGAGAGATTCGCCCACCTGGCGGAGACTCAATGCAGTCAGAGAAACAACCAACATAACAGGAACAACAACCAATAGAGAAAAACAATCAACACACAAATTTAACGAGGTTCGGCAACGTGCCTACGTCCTCGAGGTAAGGGAGAGACAAATTTTATTGATTCAACAATCAATACAGCTAATACAAGAGGGGAACTTGAGAGAATTCTTTTGAGATACAATACATGAGGGCTCTAGCCTCTCTTTTATAGCCACAGAGTCCCTGAATTTAAGGAAACCCAGATTGGATTTGATTCCATCCAGAAAGGAATCCGAATCCTAAAAGGAAAGTCCAAACGCGCCTGTCGGTCGACCGGCCAGTCGATTGACCCATGCCGCGGTCAACCGTGCCGGTCGACCGGGCCCAACCAAGAGTTAGGTCATTTCAGTCGGTCGACCGGATGGTCGACCGCTTACTTCCTGTGCACGTTCGTGCACGCCGGTCGACCGGGCGGTCGACCGGCCTCCTCCACCGGTCGACCGGGCGGCCGACCTGGAGCACAATCTGGCCTGCTCCATGCGCCGTTTCTCGCTCCTTGATTTCCGATCTCTGTGCTAACTTCCTCTACTCCTCTATCTCCTCTCTCCCACAAATATAACATAACTTCCACCGGGTTTAACTTCAGCATCCGTACATTTAAAGAAAACCAACATCCAACTTTTCATTTAACTTGTCACATGATTCTCAAATGATATTGTTTAGAATGCAAAACAATGCAAACATTGTTTGGTCAAACATCAATTATATATAGAACTTTAGCCAATGAATGTCATTTACCTGAAAACATTTTGCAGAGAAATGTATTCATGAAAAGATGCATAAAAGTTTGCAGTAAAATATTGCAGTTAAAGGAGGCATCCAGTCACCAGCTTATATTGGTAGAAATTGCGGGATGTGTGTCTGTATATGTTAGTAGTTTTCTATAACTTCACCAAAATTAAACAGTACAAAAATTTAAGTAATGTCATCATCATCATTATCAAGTTGCATGAAAGCCACAGGTTGTAATCAGTGCATAATAGGCTGGTGGGTCTCAAAACTCTCAATTTACTCCATGTAGACAGTTCATATTGTCTTCTGATTGTTATGATAAATCAGTGACAGGTTCGAGGGGTCTCAAAACTCTCAATTTACTCCATGTGGTTTTAAGATGTGTGGATCGCCAAACTGATAGTTAGTATTGTCATTTGATTGTCATATAACGGCATGTCTTCTTGTGCATTATAACCAGTAAGAACCTCAAAACCTATCATATTAAATTCACTGCATAAAGCTATACAAAAGCTTCTATTTTAGCAAGCATGATGGAAATTGACAGGAATGCAACAATAAGATGGTAGATAGCCAAAGAAAAATACAGAAGGTGGAAGGATCTATTGTCCATCATTATGCAATGTGCAAGGTAAATGATCTGAAAAATCAAAAAGACTACTCACAGGGGTTTTCCAATAGATCCACTGAGGAATAACAAGACTTCCTGCATATCAAATACATCGACACGCGGTAAGTCCATGATTTTTATATGACACGTAAACAGGGATGACCAGGCTTCATCACCATCATATGAAGTTTATGGGATGCATTAACAGATACTATTGTCAGAAAGTAAGGGTGAGTGAGCTTTGTCTGGGAGCCTCATACCACTGTGGACCAAATCAGGCCAAGCCTGTGATAGGCAGTTATTCTTAAGCTCTAGGATAGCCTGATAATGATAGGTACTACAGAAAGGCCTTGCTTGGCTACATATTATCCACTACTTGTACTAAGGCCAATGCAAATATTGAGTAAAATCTCAGATTTTCATGGATTCTATAAAATTTAATGCATACCACTCTTTCCCTCTTAAATTCTAACTTTAAGAATCCCTTGGGGCTAAACAATCATGAAAGGGTTTTTTTCCCCCATATCGGCACCAGAATACTTTGGGGCTAAACAATCACAAAAAGGGTTTTTTCATATAGACTCCTGATGCTAATTCTGTTTTCACTCCTGAAATCTTTGTAATTTCGACCCCTAAATCTTTTAAGTTGGAATAAAAACCCACCCGTTGTTGGTCACTTTTTGTTTTGTAACGAAGGGAAGGGTTAAAAGACAAGGTTGCCATCAAGGATTGATGAAATTTGTTCTGGCCTTCCCCCCCTCTCTCTCCAGGGAGAAAGAGGAAAAAAAATTGGATCTTATCTTCTTGATGAATTTGATGTTGAACAATGAATTCTATTCAATTTTGAGATTGAAAAGGATGCGGATATGTGGGATCTGTGAATTATACTATTGGGTCTCAAGCTAAGAGGAATTTGAGACTAAATTTTATCTTTTTTATGAATTTGATATCAAGTAATGAGTTTTTATCATTTTACAGAGACCGGAGAAGTAAAGTTTGTGGGTTTCATGATAGGTATTAAGATTTCGCAAAAAGTTTTTTTATTGGTTTTGGTGAGAAAATGGAGAAGAATAGGTTGAAAAAGATGAAGAGAAGGACAATTTGGCCATATTCCTTCATTCAAATAAATTCTGCCCTAATTCAAGGTGCTATTGACCGACCCTTCTGTAGTTACTTCAAATCAAGAGGCCTCTCATTTTTCATGAGACGGGCCAAATAGAGAATGAAATGTAGTATTCTTTAGCATATTCTAAGATATTAACGAAGTAACTAACAGGGTGAGTTTTTTGTCCAAACTCTTGTTACATTTAGGCTCTTTTTATAGCCTTCTAACAGTCTTGATCCTATTTATTAAAACATAAAACAATAAGTGAAATTTTTTTAGTCGAAAATAAAAAAGAAACTAATAGAAATAGAAAATTCGTTGCTAATCTGCACAATTTCAGAAATTGCGAAACTGGTTCTGCAAAATTTACAAAATTGACCATGTAGCTTCAAAACATTGCAACCTTCCCAGCTCCTTTTTTCCATTTCAGAATGTGTCATTTCATGCTTTTGATCATAGAAGGAAAAAAAAAATGATGTTTTAATATGGTTAAAGTGCTCAAATTTGCCAATTTGTCCTACATTAATCTCCCAACTTGAGAACAACTTGCCCTTAGGTTGAAAGACAAATACTCATGGTGTCTTCGACTATGAACCGGCACTGTGATATCGAACTTCATGTAAAAAAATTTACCTACGTCAACTTTTTCCCCTTAAAATTTGACACCTTTACTAAAAGAATTTGAAAAGGACCGTTAATATGAGAATCAAATAGAAAAGTGGAGAGATGATGCTCATTAATGACAATGTTGATGGAGTTGTCAAAAGGAGTATCACAATGGTAAATTTGGTGATATCCCAATGAACGTACAAGGTATCCCAATGAACGGTTGCTCGACATCTTTAGACTGCAAAGACAATGACTTTGTTTTGCCTCCGTCATCTGAACCTCTTCATCTATCTTGGACAACAAAGACAATGGAGTTTCTTCTGAGGGAAGCAATTGGATAATGGCAAAAAAGTGGTAAATTATTTATCAAGAATACCAGTTCATTTGATGCCGAAATGGATCTAATTACAGACTCTTTGTCATATCACGTAGTGAAAAACTTTCCTTTTGTCTTCTCTTCTTGTAGAAAGGAATCCTCACCTTGCATTTCATCTCAAAACCCAGCAATTGATCTTGACACCTGCTGCACCTTTGAATCCAATTTATTACTGCATGATGATTAATGTATTGTTGGTGTTTTTTTATATTGTCTAAATATTTGCCCATGCTCATAATTTGGAGGAAGAAATTGAGCTCGAAGCAACTTACTTCATCTTTGTGCATACTCGAACAAGATTCTTCTGTTGTTGAGCTCTAGACATGTAGACTTCTTCAGTCTTTTGACAAACGAGCTTGACCTGCTTATTTTGTGGAATCTCCATGTATTTAGAAGTTCACTCCACCAAGCAATCCAATTAAGAAAAATTTCAATATGGGCTTCCCCATTAAAGATTGAAAGATTCACTTTTTTCATCTGCTGTTGTAGCTGTTGAAATACACTTGATCCACAATGGTCGACCATTAGACGTAAATCAAGGCTCCAATACTATGTAGAGATGGAAGTGATAAGAATGATTGAAACCAAAGTGTTTGATCACAAATAGCCAGAACCCATTTACAAAACTTTGAAGCATTTAGAAGGAACTTTATTAAAAAGACTTCAAAACTGAATTTCTTATTACATTAGGGCTTTTTTATAACACCTTCAAACGGTCGAAATCCTACTTGTGAAAGAAGAAAACAAAGTTAGAAACTTTAAAGTTTCAAATTGAAAATAAACTAATAAAAATACAAAATTCTTGCTAATCAGCATGATTCTAGAATTTATGAAACTGGTATTGAGTTTTGGATCCCACGCACAAAATTTACAGATATGGTTGGAAAATATGCATTGGTCAACAGAAATTATTTTTGATACATGATGAGGAAAACAATGCCTCAATTTACGGCCAATATTTATTTCAGGCTGTGGGGCTTACCACTGCATGACTCATGGCACGACCCACAGAAGGCTCGACCGGAAGCCCTAGTGGAGGCCTAATTGGAGGCACAAATTAAATAGTATTTTTTAGCTTGTCACGTGTTGTTGTTGTTCTATTAGTACTATCTATTTAGTTTATGTTGTTTAGTTTATTTCTTTTTAGCTTGTGAGATAAATTTTATGTTAATTCGAGTAAATTATACTATTATAGATAAACAAGTATGGGACTCAAAGTAGGCACAAAATAGGAGGTTCAGAAGCCCGATTCATGTACAATTGGAAGGATGCATAGGCCGTTACACCATCCAGTAAACTGGTACATAGGCTTATAGTTCTAGGTCGATACAGTACTTGGGACATGCCTGAGCTGAGCTATTTTTATTTGGTCGTGCCCGGGCTATGTTAGGCACATATGACACAGCCAGCTTTTTCTTCAGAACTGCGCTTGTAACTTCAAAATGCCATAACTTTCATATAAGGGCTCTGTTTATCACTTTCTAGGATGCGTTGGAATTATCTTTTTCATGTTTTAATCATGGAACAGAGGAATTGATGTTTTATCATTGTTAAAATTGCCACTTTGTCCTGCATCACGTTGCAATTCGGGAAACTCCCATAACCTCATGCAGCCGCATCTGTAAAGGAGGAAACAAAAAAAGAAAAAAAAAGTCTTAGATTTTTCATCTGTGCCATCGAGCGGCTATTCTGCGCAGACACGACAACACCTACATGGGCACGCACGGCACGCCGATATGCGTAAAATTCCTAAGAAGACACAACATTTGTGTTCGACATGACATCATGATACTAATGTCTATGCTACATAGACTAGTGGAATTCAGAGGCTTGCTCTTGGGGCATATGAGCTTAAGGGGCCGTTTGTTTCGGCGTAAAAGTAGTAAAACTCTGTAATTCATAAATAACTTACAACCCAATTACAACTACGTCGTTTGTTTGGACCGTAATTCATAAAAGACTTACGCAACTCAACTATCACTTACTTACAACCCAACTACCACTCACTTGCAGCCCAGTTACAGTTAATTTTATGGTCATGCAAATTTATATTATTTTTTATGTTAATATTAATTTTTTTTTAATATTTAGTCTTTTTAGTGTTTATTTGCAATATTAAAACTTTTTTAATCACCAAATAGTTAATTTTGTGGTCAACTTTTTCACTTACGACTTACACATTACAACAACCAAACACCATAAAACACAATACACTTTCTCACTTACAACTTTATATTACCAATCAAACACTGTAAAACTTACATATATGTAACTCATTTACAACTGTAAAAGACTTTACCAATTACGATTTACGAATTACGGCCAACTACGACAACCAAACAGACCCTAAATTGCAAGAAGGGAAAAGGTTGATCTGCCTACCACCAATTGGATGCTTTTATTATGATGCAAAGTTGTGCTGGCCAGAAATTTAGTACCAATTCAAGAGAGATTATTTTTGTAGATCGAGTAGTACATGAAGCAGATTGAAAAGCCCAAGATGATCGCAATATAACATGGAACAAAATTGCTAGCTGCATTAAAAGAGTAGCTAAAGATGTACTTGGTGAGTCACGGAGTGGTGCTCCACTCTATAAGGACACATCATGGTGGAATGAAGAGGTAAAAACTGCCATTAAGATCAAACGAGACTCTTATAGAGATTTGAAGAAAAATTGTGATGGAGTGAGTTTTGAGAGGTATAAGCTAACCAAGAAGGAGGTTAAGAAAGCTGTTCAGAAAGCAAGTGTATAAAGAAGTGTATGAGAAGTTGGACACAAAGAGGTTGAAAAGGATATATATAGAATTGCTCGAATAAGGGAGAGAAAGACTAGAGACTTATGTACTGTGAGGTATGTCAAAGATGAGGATCAGAAGGTTTTAGTTTGAGATGAATAAAATCAAAGAAAGATGGAGAGAGTATTTTGACAAATTGTTTAATGATAGTTCTATTCAAAACTTGGATGACCTTACCATTCAGTGTCAGGATATGAACTATAATTATATGCGTAGAATTAGCGCATCTGAAGTTAAAGAGGCCTTGAAGAGGATGAAGTCAAGGAAAGCTGTTGGCTCGAATGGAATTCCTTTGAGGTATGGAGATACTTAGGAAAGGTGCACGTGAGATGGCTGACAATTCTCTTTAACAAGATCTGGCTAAGTAAAAAGATGCCAAATGAGTGGAGGAAGAGTAACTTAGTACCTCTATATAAGAACAAGGGTGATATCCAGAGTTATTCAAACTATCGTGGAATAAAACTCATGTGTCACACCATGAAGATTTGGGAAAGGGTAATTGAATACAGGTTAGGACAGAATGTTACAATATCAGAGAACTAGTTTGGGTTCATGCCAGGGCGATCGACGACAGAGGCTATTCATCTTCTTCGTTAACTTATAGAGAGCTTTCGAGAGAGGAAGAGAAATTTGCATATGGTCTTTATTGATTTAGAAAAAGCTTATGATAAGGTGCCAAGAGAGGTATTATGGTGGACATTGATGAAAAAGGGAGTCCCCATCAAATATATTGACATAATCAAGGATATGTACGATGGAGTAGTGGCAAATGTCAGAACTTGTGGAGGCATAACAAGTGATTTTTTTATCACAATTGGATTGCATCAAGGATCTGCATTAAGTCCATTCTTATTTGTCATAGTGATGGATGAGCTTACTAGAGCTATTCATGATGAGATACCGTGGTGCATACTATTTGCTAATGATATTGTCCTAGTCGATGAGACGAGAGCTGGGGTAAATATCAAATTGGAGTTATAGAGGCAAACTCTAGAATCTCGAGGATTTAGATTAAGTAAGGCCAAAACAGAGTATATGGAGTGTAAATTCAGTAAACAGGGAATCTGAGATCATAGTATTGTGAGACTAGGTGGACAAGAAATACCGATGAGCAGTCATTTTAAGTACTTGGGTTTTATTATCTAAAAGGATGGGGAGATCGATAGTGATGTCAACCATAGGATCCAAGCCGGCTGGTTGAAATGGAGGAGCATAAAAGAAGTTTTATGTGATCGTAATATTCCGTTATGACTGAAGGGAAAGTTTTATCAGACTGCTATTAGGCAGCTTTATTATATGGCGCAGAATGTTGGGCTATAAAGAGATATCATGCCCAAAAGATGAGTGTAGCAGAAATGCGCATGCTTCATTGGATGTGTAGTAACACGCGGAGAGATAAGGTGAGAAATGAGGATATTCGTACTAAGATAGGTGTAGCCTCTATAGAAGTTAAGCAGATACACTAGTAACCCTAGGATGATCACTGGACTGCTCTACTACGAGTATTAGGTTATGTATCACATACTATGAAATATGCCTTGAGATATGAAAAGTATCCACCTGTACTTGAAGGATACAGTGATGCTAATTGGATTGCAGATTCTGAGCAATCAAAATCAACTATCGGATACGTATTTACTCTAGGAGGAGCAGCGGTATCTTGAAATTCTTTCAAACAAACATGTGTTGCCCATTCCACTATGGAATCGGAATTCATAGCCTTAGATAAAGCTGGAGAAGAAGCAGAATGGCTTCGATATACCATTATGGCCAAACCAGTACCCACTAATGCATTCACTGCGATAATCAAGCAGCAATATCTAGGGTACAAAATTTTATATATAACGGTAAGTTTAGACATATTCGTCGTAGACATAATACCGATAAGAAGTTGCTCTCAAATGAAATTATCTCTATTGACTTTGTCTCGTCCAAAGATAATTTAGCGGATCTGTTTACCAAAGGTTTAAGTGGAGAGCATATAAATTGCGCATCGAGAGAAATAGGTCTAAAAGCCTAATCTTACCGAGTCAGCTTAATGGAAAGCTCACTTAGCTACTAGAGATCCCGCGGACTAAGTTTAAAACGAAAAACTAGTTATGATTGACTCAGCAAGTAAGCACTTGGGAGCTTGACTCCAATCTATTCCTAAGGTGCACACAAGTGCTTTTTACAAGTGGATTAAGGATAAGCTTAATGCTTTTAATGATACCTATATCTTGTTATTAAAATAAGTGGAGTAGAGTAAACTGCTCTTAATAGGACAATCACCCATGTGAGTATATAGCTGGGTCGGCTCTTTGAGAATTTCTATGAAGGTTGTTATTCCCTAAAGATACTCTCTAAAACTAAAATGTCCAGGGCCAAAATAGACACAACTGAGAACCAAAGTTGATTTGAAAAGTTACTGTGTGAAACTTGTTGACTTGGCTTACACTAACGGTTAACAGTTCAAGACTTAGTTCACTGATTAGCCAGTAAGTCCGATAAAACTTTCTCTATAGAAGGTTCAAGACCTAGTTCACCTATCCTAATGCAGTTTCTTTTCTAAAGTACTTTTCACTATAGAGTCAGTCTCTTTGTGTGTTAATTCCTTGAATCTTCATTCATTGTGGGAGATTGTTGGAAAATATGAAGAATTAAATGTGAATCTTTGATCTGAATTATGGCAAGATCCGTTGATAGAATCAATTGGATAATGGCTGGAGTGTGTTCTCCTTCCATTCGGGATGAACGTGGTATATTCACATGTTCAATTCTGACTTCAAATGAATGAGATATTCAAGTCTAAAATTTGCCTACTTCAAAAGCCAAAGAGGACTAAAGGTAGCTAAAAGCATTTAGTCTCACATTGGACATAAGATGGAAGTTTGAAGTGTTTAAATAGAGAAAAATGGAAACAAGGTGTGTCCTTTGGGTACTTGAAGTTTTCGCGCACGATTAGGGGGAAACCCCCACACCGCACGCGCCGGCGGCTGCGGCGGCGGGGGGCTAGCGCCGGAGCCTAGAGTTCGGGTTCGGGTTCCCTACCCAGTCCGGTTCTTTTTGAACTAGGCCTCGCGGGTATGGTGTTACAGTAGATCGCGTCCGCTCCGCTATCCGGACCCGCGCAATGGTGGCAGGAAACCGCACACGAACCGTCGCAACGGTCTGTGCGGATCCTGTTTGGAACAATCCGTTGCAACGGTTCAGACCAAACCGTCGTTGCAACGGTTCAGACCAAACCGTTGCAACCGTTCGGACTCCAAAGTACGATTCTGCCCTTCCCGGAGCGCTATAAATAGCGCTCCTTTCTTCCATTTTTAACACACAGAAAAACATAGAAAGACATCGAACTCTTTCTCCCTTCTTCTGCAACTCAGATTCCGAAGTGAAAGTGAAGAAGTAACTCAGATTCTGAAGCAAAATTCGTTCTGAAAGAAGGCTCAGAAAATTCAACAGATTTTTTTAATAGAATTGTTGTCTGAATCTGTGACTTCCGAAGAAGAATATTCTTCTATCTCCCTTCTTTCTCTACAGTGGGTGTTCCTCTAAAGTAAAGTGAAATATTCTCCTTGAGATTTGTCTTGGTCCTGCTGCATTGATAATCTTTTGAAGGTACTGGTTAACTACGGTTCGACCGTACGGTGATTTGGTAGTGCTATCCAAATACCGTAAGGAGTGTTGTATCTTGGGAGACCAGTGTTTAGTAACTCGTTAGTACCGTAGCGGGGGATGTAATTGTCTTACGGAAATTCACTATAAGTGTACCTCACTCCAAGTACTGTATAAGTGAATTAATGTTCTTTATACAGGGTTATACTCATATATAGTATATTGAGACTGATACCGGTCTAATGGGTGTTTAACTAAGGAAGGTAATTGAAAGGTGGTTCTGTAGTTAAGGAACGTTCTATTGAACGGAAAACTTCCCACCTGATATTCACCGACCTAGCCAATTAGATCGGTGACATCGATTAGTTATCAGATTGATTCCTAGAACTAACAATTCTAACAGTTTTATCTTAGTTCCAATAGCTACAAATAATTCGACATTCTCATCAATATCTTCAACCTGTTCAGCATCAAAACTGGTCGACCGTCGCCAACAGAAAGTCCATCTGTGCCAGTCGGTCGACCATTCCGGTCGACCGTTCTCCTTGCTACGGTCGACCGGCTGGTCGACCGAGCTGTGCCTGTGCACGTTGTGCACACCGGTCGACCGGCTGGTCTGCCGACCACTGTTCTGGCCTGCATTTGGACTGCTTCTCGCTCCTTCTGGACTCCAATCTTTGCGCTATTTTTTCTAATGAGTTAAAAAAAACTCTACCATTGCTTTTCATCTCCTCTCTCCCGACAAATGTATTTTCTCAATAATACTCTATAGAGTTGCAAACATGTCAATTACTATTTTTCAAAAGGTTTAGGAAAATTCTAAATTTGCAAGAACTTTAAATGAATATGGAATTATTCTAGGACAAGAGAAACTTTTTGCCATACCTTAACTGCCGATAATAGCCATGCTTGGACTTGGCAACCGTTGAGAACAAATCTCGCAGGCTGACTTCATCAACAACAAATTCAAACAAGCAAACAGCAGAATGTGATGCCAACCACAGAATAAGCAATCTATGTAAGTATTGGTTAAATCCATCAATTCTAAGATTTATCTTAGAACACATCAAATGTCAAATCACAGAGCTATATATTTGTCTGCAGTGTGGAAGGTGCGGCCGATGCCTCAGCTATCAATGAAATGGGTTGACGAGCCTGCAAACAAGCACTTGTATCAAACGGAAGCAACTGAGATCCATCGAATAGCAGATTAACGCCTGCAAGGACTACTTCTCTACTATATATACGTGCATCATCTGATTCAGGTTTGATTGCAGTTGATGAAGGTAAATATCCGAAAGGTCTTATTGAAGCCTCATGCACGGGTGCGAGTGCAAATGACCTGTTGACAGTCAATCCAACATGATAGTTGGCATTGTGATATGGTTTGATGGGCACACAAGAATACTACTCTAGTATTTCAAGCAGTCAGTCTAGGTCCACCGAGGCCCCCTCAGTTGTGATAAATACTTTTCTAGCTTCCATAAATCCTAATGAAATAAATATTTTCACAAATGGGTAGTTGATCAAACTAGCAACACACACTTAGTCATTTTACTCCAAAAAAAAAAAAAAAAAACACTTGTCATTTAGAGAATCCAATTCAGTGCAAGCTCTCCTTGATAGATATCCCCAAAACAAATCAGGAGAAGAAAAGAAAAGAAAAGAAGGAAGAAAAGGAAGAAAATCTGACATGTTTATGACAATGAACAAAATTTAAAAGCATCACCATCTATGGAAACTAGCATGACAAGCGCAAAATACTGCGAAAAACTAGAGCATGTAATAAACAAAAGATGACGAGCCAGTAAAATTGTACCTGAGAATATTTCCATCAAAACTTAGAACTGAAGTTCGGCAACGCTGTCAACTAGCAAGCTTGTGTTGGAATATGAAGAATATATATGTGAATTTTTGAATTGAATTACGGTGAGATCTGTTGATCGAATCAATTGGATGATGGTTGGAGTGTGTTCTCCTTCTATTGGGGATGAACGTGGTATATTCACATGTTCAATTCCGACTTCGAATGAATGAGATATTCAAGTCTAAAGATTGCCTAATTCAAAGCCAAAATGGGACTAAATGTTAGCTAAAAGCATTTAGTCCCACATTGGCCATGGGATGGAAGTTCGTAGTGTTTAAATAGAGAAAATTGAGAACAAAGGGCGTGCTCTTTGGGTACTTGGAGTTTTTGCGCGCGATTGGGAGGGAACCATGCCCGCACATGCGTGCGCGCCGCCTCTGGCGGCGGCGGGCGGCGGCGGCCGACCGGTGCCGGTTTGGGTCTGGGTCTAGATTCTGGATTGGGTTCGGGTTCGGGTTCCCTACCCGACCTGCTTCTTTTTGAATCAGGTCTCACGGTATGGGTTACGCGAAGCAGCCCGCCAACGGACCCGCTCCGCTATCCGGATCTGAACCGCTCCAGTTGGACAACCAACAGTTGTGATTGCTCCAGTTGGAGAGCCAACAGTTGCGATTGTTGGGTCGAACCATTGCAACGGTTCAGACCTGTTGGCCCCTCCTGGAGCGCTCCAAATTCTCAATTGAAACACAGCAGAAAGAAATCTGCCTTCTAAAGGAGATTCTCTCTCTCTCAGTCTTGAAGTGACTTCCAATGGGAAGTGGGAAATTTAGTTTCCGAAGCGACTTCAAAAAGAGATTCTGCAAAATTCGTTCTGAAAGAGGGCTCAGAAAATTCAACAGATTCTTTAATAGAATTGTTGTCTGAATCCGGGACTTCTGAAGAAGAATGTTCTTCAACCTTCCTTCATCCTCTACAGTGGGTGCTCCTCCAAAGTAAAGGCAAATATTCTCCCGAAATTTGTCTTTGTCCCGCTGCTTCAACAATCCTATGAAGGTACTGGTTAACTACGGTTCGACTGTACGGTGATTTGGTAGTGCTATCCAAATACCGTGAAGGAGTATTGTATCTTGGGAGACAGCGTCCAGTAACCCGTTAGCACCAGTGCGGGGGACGTAATTGTCTTAAGGAGATTCGATTTAAGCGTACCTCACTCCAAGTATTGTATGAGTGAATTAATTTCTTTATACAGGGAATATACTGATATTCAGTATATTGAGACTGATTTATATCAGTCTAATTGGTGTTTAACCAAGGAAGAAAATTGAAAGGTGATTCTTAAATTAAGGAACGTTCATTTGAACGAAAAACCTCCCACCTGATATTTGCCGACCTGGCCAATTAGATTGTTGATATTTCAGTGATCTTGATTAGTTGTCAGATTGAACCCAGAATCCAACAATCTTAAGACAATTAAGTATTGAAGTTTCTTACTTCTATTCTGCTTGAACTTGCAGAAAATGTCTGAGACTAATCAAGATAGCTCAAGGTAAGCACCAAACATGCAGCTACAAGCTTTGATGCCAACTCCACTTCCTAACCCGAAGCCGGAAAAGCCAGAAAAATTTGACGGCACAGAATTCAAGAGGTGGCAACAGAAGATGCTCTTCTACTTGACCACTCTTCATCTGGCCAAATTCCTGCAAGAAGATCCACCAGAGCCCGTAACTGATGCCTGGACTCAATGTGACTTCCTTTGCCGAAATTATATTTTAAATGGACTGGATGACTCTCTTTACAATGTCTACAGTCCCATCACAACGGCAAAGAAGTTATGGGCCAGTCTTGACAAGAAGTACATGACTGAGGATGCTGGTACCAAGAAGTTCGTCGTAGGACGATTTCTGGACTACAAAATGGTAGACAACAAGACTGTAATTAGTCAGATGCAAGAGTTTCAACTTATCTTGCACGAGATAGAAGCTGAAGTATGATTCTACCTGAAACCTTTCAGGTTGCTACTATTGCGGAGAAACTCCCACCTGCGTGGAGAGATTTCAAGAACTGCCTGAAGCACAAGCGAAAGGAGCTGAAGTTGGAAGATCTCATTGTGAGGCTTCGAATCGAGGAGGACAACAGAAAGTCCGAGAAAAAGAGCAGTAAGAATTCCTATGAAGCAAAAGCCAATGTGATCGAAGACTCAAAGGGGAAAGCGTCTATTTTCAAAGGCTTAAAGCGGAAGAAAACTTCCCAGGGGTACAAAGGCAAGGTCCAAGAAGGCAAGAACATGCGCTTCAAGGGAACCTGCTACATCTGCAACAAAGAAGGGCATAAGGCGAATGAATATCGCAGCCGTCTTAAAAAGAACAAGAAGAGCCATCCACAGGCAAACTTGACCGACCATGAGTCGCCAAGCCTTTCAGCTGTGGTGTCAGAAGTGAATCTGACAACCAACAATAAGGATTGGTTGGTAGATACTGGGGCTACTCGGCACATCTGCTCTGAGAAATTATTATTCTCTGAATATCAAATACTAGAGCAAGATGAGCAACTATTCATGGGAAACTCAGCCGTCTCAAAGGTTGAAGGAAAATGCAAGGTCATCCTGAAGTGGACATCTAGAAAAGAGCTTACTCTGAACGATATGCTACATGTTCCAGATATCCGCAAGAATTTAATCTCTGGATCAATACTTAGTAAGAAAAGATTTAGGATGGTTTTTGAATCAGATAAATTTGTACTTACTAAGGGAGGGATGTATGTGGGAAAGGGTTATCTTGTTGATGGACTTTTTAAAGCCAATGTTGCGGTGGTAGATAAAAAGTATGTGTATTTGTACCCGAAGCTTATAAATAAAGGAAAATCTTCTGTTTATTTGCTTGAGTCTCCTATTTTGTGGCATGCTAGATTAGGACATGTAAATTACAAGTCATTAAAGAACTTGTCTAATCTAGGATATATTCCTAAACTCAACTTGGAAGAAATTCGCAAGTGTGAGATTTGTGTTGAGGTCAAGTTGGCGAAAAATTCATTTCACTCAATAGATCGAAATACAGAACCTTTAGGGTTAATTCATAGCGATCTGTGTGACTTGAAGTTTATGCCAACTAGAGGCGGTAAAAATTATTTTATTACTTTTATTGATGACTGTTCAAGATACTGTTATGTGTATCTTTTAAACAGTAAGGATAAGGCAATAAATATGTTTATAACATATAAAGCCGAAGTTGAGAATCAACTCAATAAGAAAATCAAGATTCTAAAATCCGATAGAGGCGGAGAATATGAATCAAATGATTTTAATGAGTTATGTGTAAAATTTGGTATAATCCATCAAACAACAGCATCATATACTCCTCAGCAAAATGGAATTGCTGAACGGAAGAACAGAACTTTGAAGGAGATGGTCAATTCCATGTTCGTAAGTTCTGGAGCTCCGCAGAACTTGTGGGGGGGAAGCTCTATTAACTGCAAATTATATTCTAAATAGAGTACCCCACAAGAAACTTGGTCTTATACCATTTGAATTATGACATGGAAGGACACCTTCCTACCATTACCTCAAAATGTGGGGGTGCCTTACAAAGGTGCTAGCACCATTACCTAAAAAGACTAAGTTGGAAGCAAAAACTATGGACTGCATATTCATAGGCTATGCCTTGAATAGTAGTGCCTACAGATTTCTGCTTCATAAATTAGAAATACCAGATATTCATGTAAACGTGATTATCGAATCTAGAGATGCTGTGTTCTTTGAAGACATCTTTCCATACAAACGGGAAGCAGATAAGACTTCTGGGAAAAGAACACATGAGATGGCATTCAGGGACGAAAGCCCCAAGGAACCAATTGTTAATGCGGAAATTGAACCAAGAATAAGTCAGAGATCTAGAATCTTAAAATCTTTTGGTCCAGATTTCATAGCATACGCTATTGAAAGCGAGCCTCAAACATTTAAAGTGGCTACGTCAACCCCAGAAACACAAATGTGAAAAGAAGCTATAAATAGCGAAATAGAATCTATACAAAGTAATCATACTTGAGAATTGGCAAACTTGCCTCCTGGCAGTAAACCAACTGGGTGTAAGTAGATTTTCAAAAGAAAATTAAAACCCGATAGATCTATCGATAAGTACAATGCTAGATTAGTAGCCAAGGGTTATCGACAAAAGGAAGGACTTGACTACTTCGATACTTATTCACCAGTAACAAGAATAACGTCCATTCGGATGTTGATTGCAATTGCAGTATTGCATAACTTAGTGAAATCACCTAGATGGGGGTGAATAGGTGATGGCTATATGAAATATGACAATAATGCGGAATTTAAATCTACTTAAAACAATAAGCTCAAATTAAAATGCTTGCAAGATATAAAGCAATAAGTAAAGTAAGTAATAAAGAGATTGAGTTTAGAGAAATTTGAGCAAACGCAAACACGAGGATATGTTTCCGAGGTTCGAGCCACGCTCTACGTCCCCGCCTTCACACTTGAAGGATTTCCACTATTGTTGATCCCACTGGATCTTCAATATAAGGACACACTTGTCCTATCTCTCGTGATGCCACAACACCACTTGGAGCACACTAGCTCGCTTGAGGCCGATGCCTCTACAACTTCGCTCAAGAAGAAAATTGATCACACTTGATCACAAAAAGCTCACTTAGCACAATCCTATAACCAATATGTAGAGATAGTACTTGGGATTGTCAAGTGCAAAATGACTAGAGTGAAGTAGAGGGATTTGCTTCAAGTAGGTGTTTGAAAATTTTGGCTTTGATAAAAAATCTTTTCTAAAATGAAAGGCTTTTGAAAACTTGTAAATCTTGTAAAAAATTGTTATCTTATCATGTTGAAATGACCCACTATTTATAGTGGATGAAAAACCAACTACACAGCTTAAAGGATTCGTTGGGGTGAGATCCCAACAAAAAATCTGTCAGAAAATAAAGCTGTTGGAGTCTGTCAGACTTTCTGACAACTACCGGTCGACCGGGACGGCCGACCACCAACGGTCATATTTCTGACCGTTGGGGGGAAACGGTCGGCCGACTCGGTCGACCGAAATAAACAGAGAGCACTGACAAGGGCCCGGTCGACCCGAGCGGTCGACCGACGTGCACACATGCACAGCCGTGCACGTCGGTCGACTCGGTCGGTCGACCGGACTCTGTCAGATCTGTTTAAACAGTCTGGAAAGAAAGAAAAGGAAATTTTTAGTATAAAGCATTTTGGTTTAAGGATTTGTAAATAAGGTTCTAGACCTAATAAAACTAAGAGTATGATCATAGATCAACACTCAAACATGTTAGATCATTTTTGGTAAAAATCCTTTTTGATAAAATGTTTTTCTAAAAACAGTTTTTTCAAAACATGGTATTTCTAAAAACTAAGTTAGAAATTCTGATATAAAAATTCTTTTGAAGCCATGAAGTAATACTAAGTGTGTGTGAGTGACAATCCCAAATATTCTACCTCTATCATCTAGATTTTGACAAAATATCTAAAATAAAAGTAAATTACAAATCTTGAATTCTTTTCTTCAATGTTTTGATCCCGAAGCTTTTCTACCGTGCTAGGCTTGGGAATGCAAATCTTTAGCGGCGTCCAAATTGTGAGTCTTGATTGTGGAGCCGTCAAATCAACTTGTTTTAAAGCATGAAATTCTTTTAAACAAGATTGTTAAACACATAACTAAATATGGTTTGTTATCATCAAAATATCGGGCTAATGGCCTTTGGGCCAACAATCTCCCCCTTTTTGATGATGACAAAACATACATAGTTATTACAAATATTTTGGGTGGAGACTTCAAGTGAAGCTCCCCCTCAACACATGCATATAATAAAAGGATAATCAGGCATAGGTAAATAGCACAAATAATAAACAACCATACACATGTCCATGCCAAAAAATAACTCATGCCATAAATAACTCACATGTTCATACAAGACATAAAAAAAACATATAGAAAACACATGTCCACACAAACACAAATACATGTTCATACAAGACATAATACAAAATACAAGATACAAAATACAAGCCCAAGGAAGTCTCTCAAGAATATCTCTCCCCCTTTTTGACATCATCAAAAGGGGAAGTCACTCCTCATCGTCGTCGTCCTCATCATCGTCCTCCTCATCATCGTCCTCAGCATCACCTGCAGCCATCTCCACATCCTCATCATCATCTGAAACCTCCTCCTCTGGATCAATAGCTGCAACACCTGACTGTGGTGCTGAAGAAACAGAAGGGGCCCTAACTGGAAATGGAGGGCCGGAGGAAGGAAGCGGTCGGGCAAATGGCGTGGGATCTGGACTAGGCATGTTGTACTTCACAAAGAGTGCACTAAATTGTGAATCCATGTATCGCATGAAATCAGCAAAATAGGACATATCATTGCGAAGTCCTTGATAACGAGAGTCCATCTCCGCGCGATGTGCCGCATCCGCCTCAGAAATCTGGGTCAGTCGCTGCTGGATCTCAGCGGTCACCCAAGACTGATGCTCCTGAAACTGAGTACGAACCTCAGACGAAATGAAGGCCTGAAGGTCTGAAGGAATGGATGGCCCTGGAGCAGAGGAAATCCCTAGGACAGATGAAGACCCTGGGGCAGACCCTGGAACATGAGCAGGAGGAATAGGAGGCTGCTCAGGAGCGGGATGACGCATCCTAGGTTGCATCCTCTTCAAAAGAGTGATGTTCAGGTTCACGGAGGGTTCGGTGGGTATCTCAGAGGACAGATCAAAATTGAGTTATTTTAGGAGATACGAAATGAGCATCCCATAAGGCAAGTGCCTTGTGGGGACAAGGACGTAATCAGAGGTCATGTGAGAAATTATGAAGCGGGGGATGTTTATCTTAATGTCTTTCAGAAGGCAATAGACAATCAAAGGAACAGGACCCCTAGCATGACTGTATTCACCAGATTTGGACAGAATGTTATAGAATACAAATTTAGCGAGGACTTGAGCGGTGAGAGTGAATTTATTCACCTCCTCATTCCTCACTAAGCCGGGGTTGTCATCCCCGTGGAGTAAAGTTGACGCGGTGAGCGCAGACTCACCGGCCGGATACTCAAAGTCATGAAGGTCAAAGGAGTAGACATCAACTCCTCCACAGGAGAGATGCAACAGATCAGCAAATTCTTAGAGAGAGATATCTATGTCTCTTCCAAGAACCCTAGACCTAACCCGGTTTCCCTCATAAGCAAAATTAGTGTAAAAGTAGGGTATGAGAGAGGTGTACACCGGTTCTCTAATGGCCATGAACTGATCTAAAGAATTGTTCCTCAATATTTGTGGGATATTGAGGTGCTCAAAATCTTGGAGGACAACACATCTCCCAGAAATAATAGTTCTCCTCGAAAGAAGGATAAACCGTTGTTCTGCTAGATTGGAGACAAAAGGAGGTTTAGTCCTAGTGGATGAAGATGAAAGGACAACAGATTTTCCCTTTTCAGCTCTAGATCTCTTAGGCATGATTAAATTTTAGGTTAAAAAGAAGATCTAGGTCAAAAGTAATATTAGGGCTTGATCTAGACTAAGGAAACGATAGATCTTGACAAAACTTATGATGAACAATAAGATGGAAAGCAAGATCTAAAGGAAAAATTGGATTTTTACCTTGATGGAAGAGAGATCAAGTGCCAATAACTGAAAATCCCTGAGTTTGAACGTAGATCGGGCCTGAAAGAGATGATCCAGCAAAGAAATGAGAGAAAAAAGGCAAGGATTTGAGGTGGATTTGAGTGAGATGAAGAAAATAGGGTTTTTAGAGAGAGGGAGAAGAGGGATCGGCTGAGAGAAGTGAGAGAGAAATGAGAGATCGGGCTTTAAATAAGGTGGGTAGGTGGCAGTTCCCATCGCCCGGTCGACCGGTCCGGTTGACCGAAAATACCCGAGACCACTGACAGACCAAACGGTCGACCGCATCGGTCGGCTAGCAACAGAGAAGAATGAAATCATTCTTCCAGGTAAGGTCGGTTAGCCGGAGCTCAGATCCGGTCGGCCGGTCCTGCCCAAAAACCTGTCAGCAGAAAAAAATCCTAAAAAAATTTTAAAAAACTGTCTAACAAATAATAGGCAGAATATTTTCAACATACCATATTTTAAAAACATGGTTTTAAACTTCAAAATTTACACAAGAAATTTTAATTTTAATTTTTCATATAAAAACAAGGGTTTAGAGATGTTGAATCCGAATACCCGGTGAAGGGTTCTGAACTTCATCCTCGAGCTTCCTCTAAATATGAGTTGAGGTGCGCAATTGCCATCTCTAATGTATTTGCTTTAAATATGAATTTTAAATATTTATTTTAGTTTTTGACAAAATGTGTATATAGATATATGATCAAAATTAGATATGTGGACACAACAAAAATATAACATAAAGCACGATAACATGAATTAGAACAAAGCATATACACAAGCAAGATGGAAATGTAAGTTTACACTAACACATATCAATGAAGCACAAAGGTAAACTAACAATCCTATGCATATGTATATAAACAAAAAAAAACTTTTAAATGGAGAAATTACCAAACCGATGGTATTCTCCAAAATAGGTGCCTCCATGATAGTGATGCAATCGCGATGTGATCTTTGAGCGTTGTTGCATCCACCACCTGGGCACCGTCTCCCCCTAAGTCTTGGAGGATGAAGACCCACCTGTATCAATTAAATTTAGTGTGTCTTTTGATACCCATATCCTTTTGGGTCCTTTAGGGTTAGTACCGGGGCGAACCCAAACATGTTTATTATTCATGTTATGTTTAGCAAAACAAAATTTTTCTAAATGGCCTTTGCGGCCACAATGAGTGCAAACATAAATTCTACCACTGCCATACATGTATGCATGCTTGTGAGTGTGTGCATGTTTCCGTGCATGGTGAGTGTGTTTCCCTTGGGTTACTCCTTTGGAAAATCTAGATGCAAATTTATTTAAGTCAAATGCACATTTTTTAAGAGTTGAATCTAAGACATCAACCCGTTTTTGAATTTCAATAAAATCATTTTTATTACAAGATACAATGGGGGTTTTCCCTTTACAAGCTAATTTGTAGTTTTTAAAATCAATCTTTATTTTCTTAAAAGCATTAGACAAATCATTTTTCTCTTTTTCAATAATATCATATTTATTTTTCAATAACTCATTTTCTCTTTTTAATTTCTTATTATGAGATTGCGAAATCTCATATCTATGTTGGAGTTCTTCAAAAAATTGAGCTAATTCATCCATAGTCAATTCATCATCTTCTATGGAGTTGTCGAGAGTTACCTTAGAAGCATCATCTCTATGTGCCATGAAGCACATGTGTGCGGCGTCGTTCTCCTCTTCGGATTCCGACTCCGTATCATCCCACGTGGCCACCATTGCTTTCTTCTTCTTTGGCCCATTCTTGGAGGTTGTGGCTTGGAGAGCGGGGCAATCGGCGATGAGATGTCCGATCTTCTTGCAATGGAAGCAAGGACCGGGCTCCTCTCTTTTTTTTTCAAATCTTCCTTGAGGTTTCCCTCTTCGGAAGTTGCTTTGCCTCCCTTTCTTGTAGAACATTTTGCCCACCTTCCGGATGAGCATGGCAAAGTCCTCATCGCAGTCTTCCGATGAGTCCTCCTCGTCATGGTTGGTTGGAGTGGCTTTGAAGGCGAGGGCTTTCTTCTTCGGCACCTCCCTTTCTTCTCTAACTTTCATCTCCATCTCATGAGTTTTGAGATTGCCGATGAAGCTGAAGAAGTCCGTCTCCTCCCGATCGTTGAGCTCTTTGAGGGTTGTAGCCTTGACTTCTCAGGCTTTGGGAAGAGCTCTAATGACCTTCCTTATCTTTTGGTCATTATCAATCGCATCACCTAAAAAAGATAAAGCATTTGTTATTTTGGTGAAACGAGTGAGCATGTCATCAATGCTCTCATTCTCAAGCATGTAAAAGTTCTCATATTGAGAACGAAGCAAGTCAATTTTGGATCTCTTGACTTGTGACGTTCCCTCATGAGTCACAATTAAAACATTCCACACTTCATATGCAGATTTACAATTAATGATGCGTGAGAGGTCATCTTCATTAAGGGTTTGGGTTAATGCATATTGAGCCCTAGCATTGGCCTCATAGTCCTTGGTGGTGTCCTCAGACCATGATCTCTCATCGGTGAGAGGTTCTATAAATTCTTTGGTTATGGTCCTAGCAACCCTAACTCCTAGGGACTTAAGGAAAAAGTTCATCTTGACCTTCCAAATAGGGAAGTTCAAGCCATCAAATTTGGGTGGGGACTTGATGCTAGAAAAATCAATTGAAGCCATGGATAGTGAATATGATGCACAACAAATGAAGAATGCAACAAAATGATATAGCCAAATACAAGGATCTCCCTAAGGTGGTTAAATCAAATAGTAGGGTTATGCTCTGATACCAATTGAAATCACCTAGAGGGGGGGTGAATAGGTGATGGCTATATAAAATATGACAATAATGCGGAATTTAAATCTACTTAAAACAATAAGCTCAAATTAAAATGCTTGCAAGATATAAAGCAATAAGTAAAGCAAGTAATAAAGAGATTGAGTTTAGAGAAATTTGAGCAAACGCAAATACGAGGATATGTTTCCGAGGTTCGAGCCACGCTCTACGTCCCCGCCTTCACACTTGAAGGATTTCCACTATTGTTGATCCCACTGGATCTCCAATACAAAGACACACTTGTCCTATCTCTCGTGATGCCGCAACACCACTTGGAGCACACTAGCTCGCTTGAGGCCGATGCCTCTACAACTTCGCTTAAGAAGAAAATTGATCACACTTGATCACAAAAAGCTCACTTAGGACAATCCTATAACCAATATGTAGAGATAGTACTTGGGATTGTGAAGTGCAAAATGACTAGAGTGAAGTAGAGGGATTTGCTTCAAGTAGGTGTTTGAAAATTTTGGCTTTGATGAAAAATCTTTTCTAAAATGAAAGGCTTTTGAAAACTTGTAAATCTTGTAAAAAATTATTGTCTTATCATGTTGAAATGACCCACTATTTATAGTGGATGAAAAACCAACTACACAGCTTAAAGGATTCGTTGGGGTGAGATCCCAACAAAAAATCTGTCAGAAAATAGAGCTGTTTGGAGTCTGTCAGACTTTCTGACAACTACCTGTCGACCGGGATGGCCGACCGCCAACGGTCATATTTCTGACCGTTGGGGGAAAACGGTCGGCCGACTCGGTCGACCGAAATAAACAGAGAGCACTGACAAGTGCCCGGTCGACCCGAGCGGTCGGCCGACGTGCACACATGCACAGCCGTGCACGTCGGTCGACTCGGTCGGTCGACCGGACTCTGTCAGATCTGTTTGAACAGAGTCTGGAAAGAAAGAAAAGAAAATTTTTGGTTTAAAGCATTTTGGTTTAAGGATTGGTAAATAAGGTTCTAAACCTAATAAAACTAAGAGTATGATCATAGATCAACACTCAAACATGTTAGATCATTTTTGGTAAAAATCCTTTTTGATAAAATGTTTTTCTAAAAACGATTTTTCCAAAACATGGTATTTCTAAAAACTAAGTTAGAAATTCTGATATAAAAATTCTTTTGAAGCCATGAAGCAATACTAAGTGTGTGTGAGTGACAATCCCAAATATTCTACCTCTATCATCTAGGTTTTGACAAAATATCTAAAAATAAAAGTAAATTACAAATCTTGAATTCTTTTCTTCAATGTTTTGATCCCGAAACTTTTCTACTGTGCTAGGCTTGGGAATGCAAATCTTTAGCGGCGTCCAAATTGTGAGTCTTGATGTGGAGCCGTCAAATCAACTTGTTTTAAAACCTGAAATTCTTTTAAACAAGATTGTTAAACACATAACTAAATATGGTTTGTTATCATCAAATATCGGGCTAATGGCCTTTGGGCCAACACTTAGATATCCATCAAATGGATGTCAAGACTGCATTCTTAAATGGTGAATTAAATGAAGAGATATATATGGAGCAACCTGAAAGATTTATAGTCAAGGGCTAAGAACACAAGGTGTGTAAATTGGTAAAATCCTTATACGGTCTAAAGCAGGCTCCAAAACAGTGGCATGAGAAATTTGATAGTGTCATGATTAAAGATGGATTCACTATCAATGAATGCGATAAGTGTGTTTACACTAAAACAGTTAGAAATGCATGTATCATTGTTTGTCTTTATGTAGACGACATGTTGATACTTGGGACTAATATTGAAATTATTAAGTCCACTAAAAGAATGTTATCCAATAGTTTTGACATGAAGGATCTGGGGGTTACTGATGTAATTTTAGGAATTAAAATCACTAGAACACCAGATGGAATCAGTCTATCTCAATCTCACTACGTGGATAAGATGATAGAAAGATTCAAGGATCATGGGATAAAGGAGAATAAAAATCCTTTTCTCCCACACATCCACCTTCATAAGAATACAGGAACTGGAATACGCTAGTTGGGGTATTCTCAGATTATCGGATGTCTAATGTATTTGATGAATTGCACTAGACCCGATATTGCTTACGCTGTAAGTAAGTTAAGCAGATACACTAGTAATCCTAGTGATCAACATTGGACTGCTCTACTACGAGTATTGGGTTACGTATCACATACCAAGGAATATGCCTTGAGATATGGACAGTATCCACCTGTACTTAAAGGATACAGTGATGCTAATTGGATTGTAGATTCTGAGGAATCAAAATCAACTAGAGGATATGTATTTACTCTAGGAGGAGCAGCGGTATCTTGGAAATCTTCTAAGCAAACATGTATTGCCCGTTCCACTATGGAATCGGAATTCATGGCCTTAGATAAGGCCGGAGAAGAACCAGAATGGCTTCGACAATTCTTGGAAGATATACCATTATGGCAAAAGCCAGTGCCTGCTATATGTATACACTGCGATAATCAAGCAGCTATATCTAGGACACAAAATATTATATATAACGGAAGTCTAGACATATTCGTCATAGACATAATACTGTGAAGCAGTTGCTCTCAAATGGAATTATCTCTATTGACTTTGTCTCGTCAAAAGATAATTTAGCGGATCCGCTTACTGATGGTTTAAGTGGAGAGCGTATAAACTGCGCATCGAGGGGAATGGGTCTAAAAGCCTAACTTTACCGAGTCAACTTAATGGAAACCTCACTTAGCGACTGGAGATCCCATGGACTAAGTTCAAGAGGAAAAACTAGTTATGATTGACTCAGCAAGTAAGCACTTGGGAGCTTGACTCCAATCCATTCCTAAGGTGCATATAAGTGCTTTTCTACAAGTGGATTAAGGATAAGCTTAACGCTTTTAATGATGCCTATATCTTGTTACTAAATAAGTGGAGTATAGTAGACTACTCTTAATAGGACGATCACCTATGTGAGTATAGAGTTGGGTCGGCTCTTTGGGAATTTCAATGGAGGCTGTTATTCCCTAAAGATACTATCTGAAACCAAGAAGTCTAGGGCCAAAACAGACACAACCGAGAACCAAAGTTGATTTGGAAAGTCACTGTGTGAAGCTTGTTGACTTGGCTTACAATAACGGCTAACAGTTCAAGACCTAGTTCACTGATTAGCCAGTAAGTCCAATAAAGTTTTCGCTATGGAAGGTTCAAGACCTAGTTCACCTATCCTGATGCAGTTTCTTTTCTAAAGTACCTTTCACAATTGAGTCAGTCTCTTTGTGTGTCAAATCCTTGAATCTCCATTCATTGTGGGGGATTGTTGGAATATGAAGAATATATATATGAATCTTTGAATTGAATTACGGTGAGATCCGTTGATCGAATCAATTGGATGATGGTTGGAGTGTGTTCTCCTTCCATTGGGGATGAACATGGTATATTCACATGTTCAATTCCGACTTCGAATGAATGAGATATTCAAGTCTAAAGATTGTCTAATTCAAAGCCAAAATGAGACTAAAGGTAGCTAAAAGCATTTAGTCCCACATTGGCCATGGGATGGAAGTTCGTAGTGTTTAAATAGAGAAAATTGAGAATAAAGGGCGTGCCCTTTTGGTACTTGGAGTTTTCGCGCGCGATTGTGAGGGAACCATGCCCGCTGGTGCCGGCGCCGGGCTCGGGTCTGGGTCTGGGTTCTGGATTCTGGATTCTGGATTGGGTTCAGGTTCGGGTTCCCTACCCGGCTTGATTCTTTTTGAATCAGGTCTCACGGGTATGGGTTACGCGAAGCATACCCGCTCCGCTATCCGGATCCGAACTGGCCCGCCAACGGACCGGCCCCGCTATCCGGATCCGAACCGCGCCAGTTGGACAACCAACAGTTGTGATTGCTCCAGTTGGACAGCCAACAGTTGAACGGTTCAGACCGAACCGTTGCAACTTTTCGTTGGGTTCAGACCCGTTGGCCCCTCCTGGAGCGCTATAAATAGCGCTCTGAATTCTCAATTGAAACACACCAACAGCAGAAAGAAATCTGCCTTCTAAAGGAGATTCTCTCTCTCTCTCTCTCTCTCTCTCAGTCTTGAAGTGACTTCCAACGGGAAGTGAGAAATTCAGTTTTCGAAGCGACTTCCAAAAGAGATTCTGCAAAATTCATTCTGAAAGAGGGCTCAGAAAATTCAACAGGTTCTTTAATAGAATTGTTGTCTGAATCTGGGAGTTCTGAAGAAGAATATTCTTCAATCTTCCTTCATCCTCTACAGTGGGTGCTCCTCCAAAGTAAAGGCAAATATTCTCCCGAAATTTGTCTTTGTCCCGCTGCTTCAATAATCCTGTGAAGGTACTGGTTAACTACGGTTTGACCGTACGGTGATTTGGTAGTGCTATCCAAATACCGTGAAGGAGTGTTGTATCTTGGGAGACCAGCGTCCAGTAACCCGTTAGCACCAGTGCGGGGACATAATTGTCTTAAGGAGATTCGCTTTAAGCGTACCTCACTCCAAGTATTGTATAAGTGAATTAATTTCTTTATACAGGGAATATACTGATATTCAGTATATTGAGACTGATTTATATGAGTCTAATTGGTGTTTAACTAAGGAAGGAAATTGAGAGGTGGTTCTTAAATTAAGGAACGTTCATTTGAACGGAAAACCTCCCACCTGATATTTGCCGACCTGGCCAATTAGATTGTTGATATTTCAGTGATCTTGTTTAGTTGTCAGATTGAACCCAGAATCCAACAGCTTGAGTCTCTGATGTTCACTGGGGATTCCAGATATTGGTGTTTCAGGGTTCAGAAGGGGACTCCATCGACCACTGGCACAATTAATCAGATGACGAGGTGACTCCCTTGCCTGTTCTCTGTGATAAAAAAGCTTTGCTGTACCTGTTGCTTGGTATTCAGAACTGATCTCACGTAACTTCATAGAATTTGCATGGTATCATGATGCTCAGTGAGCAAATCTGTCTGAAGAAACTGTGATGCAACCAACCACCCTTTAGCACATCCTGTTGCATAATGTTCTAAAGGCGGGGATCCCAAATTCCAAGCTTAATGGAACCCATTCTTATTTTCCATTAACGGGGAGAAACACGTCAGACTCCCTTTCTTCATGGAGTCTTAAAATGCAGATATAACCAAGCGTGTATAATTCAGTTGTACTTCAAAGGTCATTTAATGGTGATTCCAAATGTGCACCTTTTTTCTAGGCGTAGGCCCATCTCTGCTCCTATATCAGCATTGGAACCATCAAAATTCTTAAGCGGTAGCGCAACATCCACTGTGACAATCCTTCCAGATTCGTCGAGATCATATCTAGTCAGAGGCTGTACAAGCACGGCTGAGTACCTGGGAATTGAATTTAAACGATGTAAAAGCACATTTCTATTAACTAAATTCCCCTCAAACTTGCCACCAAGTCCTCCTACTACAGATCCATCCCAGGACCATATCAGCGCGTTTTCATAACCCATAATGGTGCAGGAAGCAATTGCAAACTCTGTCCTTTTATTAAAAGAACTGATAGATGTTGATGGTTGATCAAACAACAGAGAAACCCCGAGTTAAAAATTCGACAGTGGAAGCATAGAAGATCTATCACTAGCAAGCAATTGAAAGTAAATCATCACACAATCAAAAATACCATATTTAACGTGGTTCGACAATGTGTTTATGTTCACAGGGAGTAGTAGAGAAATCTTTATTGAAAAGAGAGAAGAAAATACAAGAGTTATAAGAAGATATCTCTCTCTCACAACTCTCAATGGTAGAAATCTGAAATTCTCTTGAATTCTTAACACACCTTCAAAAGGCCACCTCAAGGGGTTTATATAGGCACCTAAGATGATCCTACTCCAACACAAACTCCAATAACCAAATCAGTACCGCTTCAGAAAAATAGGAAACCCGGATCTAAATCAAAACAGGAAACATAATCGCATTAGGAAACTGTAAGAACTCGTATTAGTCGACTAGCGCAAAATATTTGTAACGCCCCGATCACAAGGATACGGAGACGTTATGGCGACGTACATACGCAGGGTGAAAACACCCTCGCGCGTACGTTAAGCCTCAGTACAAGAAATAGCCTCCGTATACACAAGAGTTCCAGCATTAAATAAGTACAAGAATACATGCATAAAGAGGTTAGTGATAATAACAGATAGGAAAACAGGGATAAAGAAGATAACAACAATAAATCATAAAGATACCTATGAAGGGTCTCGATGAGGAGTCTTCTATGTGCACAATAGACTATCTGACAATACGATAACTCGGATCTCCAACCTGGGCACGCAAACCCAGGGTCGTCAGAAAGCGACCTAGTGAGTGGTAAAATGAAGGAGGCAGTAATATATACTATAGTAATACAAGCACGATAATAATATATAATACATGATGTTGTATTAATGATACCATATAATAAGCATATAATGAGCAGTAGAAATATATAAACATGTTATCTTTTAATACCATCACTACCTAGCATGTTATCATCGAGTCATGTTTATAGTCGAATCCAGTTTATATCATCAATAATGTTGTCTAGTGGTGACGTGATAGAAATGAACATGCTAGTGGTGACGTGATAGAAGTGAACATGCAGATGGGCATATGCAATATAACCATAATGCGGTGTTGTGCATGGACAGCAATGATGTCTGCAAGAAATACAAAAAACAGAATATATGCAATGCAGAGTATACATATACATGAGTAGTATGCTACCACAGAAAGTGTAACATGTATACATGTAACATGATAGCGGATAAAAGATCAGGTACATTAACAAGTACGACTAAACAATAGTATACATGTATCAGGCAAGTCATGTTATTTATCCAATAGTAACAATCAGTACCGCCTGCTATTTTAATCAATCTCTTCCAGTATCCCATACCACTGGCAGTTCATACTGGAGCCCGCACTCCAGTCGAACCCATCCGGACATGGCATATGGGTACCATTATCTAAACGAGAGAGTGACCAAATAACAAGTGTTCCCGACGTCACTATTGTTTATATCATTTTATTATGTTCATTGAAAACCAACTGGTCTAGGAGCTCTAGTCAGGTGGGTGTATCCCGTGCATACCCGGGACAACGGCCTTAAACAGACCCCTGGCCGCTGAGACCAGGACCAGCCCGCTAAGGCTGTAACATATAATGGGAACTCAATGAGCTAAAACAATAATGGGAAACGGGAGCTCATGAGTTATAACAGACGGTAGCCAGCACTACCCCGTCCCCTGCAGTGGGACAAACAATGGATCCAGACAACCACCCGAAAAGATCTAGTCAACCGTCAAGTCTCCCCATACCCAAGTTCTCTTTATTATCTTTCACTATACAGTATATCAGGAACAAGTACAGGATATGGTACATGTAACACGATAACATAACATGAGCTCTGTTGATATCACAAAACATGATAACGGGAAACAATAGATGTGGGATTCCACACATCGCATATCAACAGCTCATGTATCCAGTAACAGGAAATCCAATAGCAGCAACGGGAATTAATCATGTAACAGGAAAACCTGAATACACAGGCAATATAAACAGTGATCCACATGACAAGATAGAAACAATACATGCATGTGTAACAGTGATCTGTAAACACGACATAACGGTGTACCGAGCATCCATGTAACGATGATAACAATAATATGAAATGCGGTATTCCGTGAATGGGTATATCCGTGTACCAGTGGAACATATATGTGTAGTAATAAGCCGTGTAACATATCTGTGTATCACTAGTACATGTACTAACAGTGGTCAGGGTATAATGTAATACCATGTCCCGTGAACTACAGTATCGTGTAATGATGATACCAGTGCATGACATAACGGTCTCTAGCATTCATGTCTAGTGACATTGTAGTGTTATAGAGTATCTGTGGATCCGTATACATGTAACGAGAGTTATCTAACTGTGATACAAGACATGAAATAATAGTGTCCAAGAATATGGTGAAATAGTGGCCCGAGTGTCAGTGACTGTGCAGGTATGATGACTGTGTCAGAGTTAAATATTTCAGTGTTTATTGTTATTATTATTAAATCACCTATAGTTATATTAAATCAGGAAGCAACTTACAATATTATAGTTTGTTCCTATTACAATGAGTTTCCAATAATTACAAGTGATTAATTAACAGTTATAATGATTTATCCATAATCAAGATTTATTTATTAAAGCAATCACTCAATTTATTAAACATGAATAAATATAATTTATTAAAAAAAGAAAATACTCACAAACTAGCCCTGGGAAGGTAGCTCTCTTCCCCACGATCGCAACGGATTCAGAATCGTCCAAATCGACGTCCGGGTGCTCCAGATATCGTCCGAATACTAGATCATAACAAAAAGGGTTAAATATGTAATAAAAATATCTTAAATGTAAATAATAAATATTAACAGGGGTTTTACGAAAATTTACCTTTATTGGGTTTTGGATGCGGGTTGGGCTCTTAACGGGTCGGGTTTGGATCCTCAACCCATACCCAAAATTTAAGTTAAATGGATATTGGGTAATTTGGGTTAATAGGTGACAACCCAATAGGGCTATTGGGTTCGGGTTCACACCCGAACCCAACAACACACAGCAGTAGCAGCAGCGGCAGCAACCGCTGCCGCTCCTCTGCAGGCTGGCCGGCCAGCTTAGCTGGCCGGCGACCAGCGAGACTCGCCGACGGGGGGTCTAGCCGCCGGCAGCGATCACAGAGTGAGTGAGAGAGAGAGAGAGAGTAGGGAGAGAGAGAGAGAGAGAAAAGGAGAGAGAGAGAGAACAGGGCAGCTGCTGCCCTGTGCCTGGCCGCGCAGCCAAGCTGCCACGGCGACCGGCGGCGACTGACGGCGGCGCTAGGCCGCCGGGGCCGCCTGCCTCGCGCACAGAGAGGAAGAGAGAGAGAAAGAGAGAGAGTGAGGGAGAAGAATCACTGACAAATAAAAGAAAGAAAAGAAGAAGAAGAACAGGGGAAGAAGAAGAAGAAGAGAAGAAGAAAAGAAGAAGGAAAAGAAAAGGAGAAGAGAAGAAGAAAAAGAAGAAGAAAGGAAGGGTGGCGCCCGGGGCTGGTGGTGCGACGGTGGCGCGTCGGACACCACGGCCGCGTGGCCGCAGGCGTGTCTCTGGGCCACCCGCTGGCTTGGAACAGTGGGAGGGGGAGAGAGAGAGAGAGTGAGTGAAGAAATAGGGAGAATTTGAGAGAGAGCGAGATGGTTTATTAGAGAGATAATTAGAGAGAGAGATTTAAAGGGGAAAGGGAGAGAGAAGGCAGTGGGTGGAAAGGCGGTGGGGTAATTCTCCAGAGAAGGGAAGAAGGGGAAAGAAAAAGGAAAAGAAAAAGAAAAGGATTTAATTAATTAAATTAATATTATTTAATTTAGTCCAAAATTTTACTAGTCCCGAACGGTTACCAAAAATTTTAAAAAATAGAGAATATTATCCTGAGACATAATATGAAAACGGTTCAAAGAAATTCAATCTGGTTTGTAAATTAAAAATCCTGAAAGGTATCGCCGATATTGGGCGACACCGGTTTGACCCAATTTTTCATAAATTCAGAAAAATCCTCAAAAATAGCCTAACGTAGATCATATGGTTCTAAGACACAAGATGAAAGTAGATTCTTAAAAGTCTACTCCGTTTGTGAAATAAAAATCGTAAAGCCGGTTATCGGTATTGGTTACACCGACTACGGAGATTTCCAAAATAATCCAGAAAAATTCCAAAAAATTCTGAAAAATCTACAATATTGAAAAATAATATCTGAAACTGAAATCGGCTCAATCTGCTACTAGGAAAGTTAAATCAATTTTGTACGCCGTATCCAGTACTGATACTGTGTGCGTACATTATGGATCAGGGGGTTACATTTCTCCCCACCTTACAAATAATTTCATCCTCCAAATTTCAATGCAGGTGTGAGAACAAAATTTTTAACCCCAAAGCCTAAATGTTACGGGTCCACGAAACTTCCACTGCACACTCTGATATCTATAAGGAACTCAGGGTGGAGAATTATTGTAGTGAACTAACGCTAACGAATTGGAAGTAATAAGATGAAAAGAAAGCGAGAAGGAAATCAGAAATTCTGGTTGACAACAGTAAGTAAGGAATACAAAAGAGTCAAGGAATGAATTGTCAAGGATATAGTATTCTTGTACTCGTTGCTGGAATCCCCGAATTAAAATACATATGAGTTACAATCTGGATCTGATTGTACTGTTAGTACGAGCCCGAGCATTGACCCAGGTGGTGACCCACACCAGGTGTGAACCTAGGCTCTGATACCACAATGTAACGCCCCGATCCCAAGGATACAGAGACATTATGGCGACGTACATACGCAGGGTGAAAACACCCTCGCGCGTACGTTAAGCCTCAGTACAAGAAATAGCGTCCGTATACACAAGAATTCCAGCATTAAATAAGTATAAGAATACCTGCAGAAAGAGGTTAGTGATAATAACAGATAGAAAAATAGGGATAAAGAAGATAACAGCAATAAATCATAAAGATACCTATGAAGGGTCTCGATGAGGAGTCTTCTATATGTACAATAAACTATCTGACAATACGATAACTCGGATCTCCAACCTGGGCACGCAAACCCAGGGTCGTCAGAAAGCGACCTAGTGAGTGGTAAAATAAAGGAGGCAGTAATATATACTATAGTAATACAAGCACGATAATAATATATAATACATGATGTTGTATTAATGATACCATATAATAAGCATATAATGAGCAGTAGAAATATATAAACATGTCATCTTTTAATACCATCACTACCTAGCATGTTATCATCGGGTCATGTCTATAGTCGAATCCAGTTTATATCATCAATAATGTTGTCTAGTGGTGACGTGATAGAAATGAACATGCTAGTGGTAACGTGATAGAAGTGAACATGCAGATGGGCATATGCAATATAACCATAATGCGGTGTTGTGCATGGACAGCAATGATGTCTGCAAGAAATACAAAAAACAGAATATATGCAATGCAGAGTATACATATACTGAGTAGTATGCTACCACAGAAAGTGTAACATATATACATGTAACATGATAGCGGATAAAAGATCAGGTACAGTAACAAGTACGACTAAACAATAGTATACATGCATCAGGCAAGTCATGTTATTTATCCAATAGTAGCAATTAGTACCGCCTGCTATTTTAATCAATCTCTTCCAGTGTCCCATACCACTGGCAGTTCATACTGGAGCCCGCACTGCAGTCGAACCCATCCGGACATGGCATATGGGTACCATTATCCAAACGAGAGAGTGACCAAATAACAAGTGTTCCCGACGTCACTATTGTTTATATCATTTTATTATGTTCATTGGAAACCAACTGGTCGAGGAGCTCTAATCAGGTGGGTGTATCCCGTGCATACCCGAGACAACGGCCTTAAACAGACCCCTGGCTGCTGAGACCAGGACCAGCCCGCTAAGGCTGTAACATGTAACGGGAACTCAATAAGCTAAAACAATAATGGGAAACGAGAGCTCATGAGTTATAACAGACGGTAGCCAGCACTACCCCGTCCCCTGCAGTGGGACAAACAATGGATCCAGACAACCACCCGACAAGATCTAGTCAACCGTCAAGTCTCCCCCATACCCAAGTTCTCTTTATTATCTTTCACTATACAGTATATCAGGAACAAGTACAGGATATGGTACATGTAACACGATAACATAACATGAGCTCTGTTGATATCACAAAACACGATAACGGGAAACGGGAAACAATAGATGTGGGATTTCACACATCGCATATCAACAGCTCATGTATCCAGTAACAGGAAATCCAATAGCAGCAACGGGAATTAATCATGTAACAGGAAAACCTGAATACACAGGCAATATAAACAGTGATCCACATGACAAGATAGAAATAATACATGCATGTGTAACAGTGATGTGTAAACATGACATAACAGTGTACCGAGTAACGATGATAACAATAATATGAAATGCGGTATTCCGTGAATGGATATATCCGTGTATCAGTGGAACATATATGTGTAGTAATAAGCCGTGTAACATATCTGTATATCACTAGTACATGTACTAACAGTGGTCAGGGTATAATGTAATACCATGTCCAGTGGACTACAGTATCCGTGTAATGATGATACCAGTGCATGACATAACGGTCTCTAGCATTCATGTCTAGTGACAGTGTAGTGTTATAGAGTATCTGTGGATCCGTATACATGTAACGAGAGTTATCTAACTGTGATACAAGACATGAAATAATAGTGTTCAAGAATATAGTGAAATAGTGGCCCGAGTGTCAGTGACTGTGCAGGTATGATGACTGTGTCAGAGTTGTATATTTCAGTGTTTATTGTTATTATTATTAAATCACCTATAGCTATATTAAATCAGGAAGCAACTTACAATATTATAGTTTATTCCTATTACAATGAGTTTCCAATAATTACAAATGATTAATTAACAGTTATAATGATTTATCCATAATCAAGATTTATTTATTAAAGCAATCACTCAATTTATTAAACATAAATAAATATAATTTATTAAAAAAAAGAAAACGCTCATAAACTAGCCCTGAGAAGGTAGCTCTCTTCCCCAGATCGCAACGGATCCAGAATCGTCCAAATCGGCGTCCGGTGCTCCAGATATCGTCCGAATACTAGATCATAACAAAAAGGGTTAAATATGTAATAAAAATATCTTAAATGTAAATAATAAATATTAACAGGGGTTTTACGAAAATTTACCTTTATTGGGTTTTGGATGCGGGTTGGGCTCTTAACGGGTCAGGTATGGATCCACAACCCTTACCCAAAGCTTAAGTTAAATGGATATTGGGTAATTTGGGTTAATGGGTGCCAACCCAATAGGGCTATTGGGTTCGGGTTCACACCCGAACCCAACAACACACAGCAGTAGCAGCAGCGGCAGCGGCTGCTGCCGCTCCTCTGCAGACCGGCGACCAGTGAGACTCGCCGGCGGGGGGTCTAGCCTCCGGCGGCGATCACAGAGTGAGTGAGAGAGAGAGAGTAGGGGAGAGAGAGAGAGAGAGAGAAAATGGGGGGAGAGAGAGAACAGGGCAGCTGCTGCTGCCCTGTGCCTGGCCGCGCAGCCAACCTGCCACGGCGACTGGCGGCGGCGCTAGGCCGCCGGGGCGGCCTGCACCCGCGCACAGAGAGGAAGAGCGAGAGAAAGAGAGAGAGTGAGGGAGAAGAATCACTGAAAAAGAAAAGAAAGAAAAGAAGAAGAAGAACAGGGGAAGAAGAAGAAGAAAAGAAGGAAAAGAAAAGGAGAAGAAGAAGAGAAGAAGAAAAAGAAGAAGAAAGGAAGGGTGGCGCCCGGGGCTGGTGGTGCGACGGTGGCGCGCCGGCCACCACGGCCGCGTGGCCGCAGGCGGGCCACCCGCTGGCTTGGAACAGTGGGAGGAGGAGAGAGAGAGTGAAGAAATAGGGAGAATTTGAGAGAGTGAGAGATGGTTTATTAGAGAGATAATTAGAGAGAGATTTAAAGGGGAAAGGGAGAGAGAAGGCGGTGGGTGGAAAGGCGGTGGGGGAATTCTCCAGAGAAGGGAAGAAGGGGAAAGAAAAAGGAAAAGAAAAAGAAAAGGATTTAATTAATTTAATTAATATTATTTAATTTAGTCCAAAATTTGACTAGTCCCGAACGGTTACCAAAAATTATAAAAAATAGAGAATATTATCCTGAGACATAATAGAAAAACGGTTTGAAAAAATTCAATCTGGTTTATAAATTAAAAATCCTGAAAGGTATCGCCGATATTGAGCGACACCGGTTTGGCCCGATTTTTCATAAATTCAAAAAAATTCTCAAAAATAGCCTAATGTAGATCATATGATTCTAAGACACAAGGTGAAAGTAGATTCTCAAAAGTCTACTCCGTTTGTGAAATAAAAATCGTAGAGCCGGTTATCGGTATTGGTTACACCGACTACGGAGATTTTCCCAAAATAATCTAGAAAAATTTCAGAAAATTCTGAAAAATCTACAATATTGAAAAATAATATCTGAAACTGAAATTGGCTCAATCTGCCTACTAAGAAAGTTAAATTAATTTTGTACGCCGTATCGAGTACTGATACTGTGATGCGTACATCATGGATCAGGGGGTTACAATATTAGTCGACTAATACCCAGTATTAGTCGACTATACTCAGAATCTAGTCAATTGCTGTAATGCAATCTGAGAATCCAACTTTCTTTTGCAGGGCCAATTGACTATACCAAAGTATCAGTCGACTAGCCCAAGACCTAGTCGTCTAATATGACCTATTAGTCAACTAATAACATCACAATACTTGTACATGTCCGTGCTTTATTTGTGAAGCTTGTAACACCTCTATCTGAACCTAAATTCTTCTCTAATGAATATGAGGCAATCCAAATACTAACAATCTCCACCTTGACTCATGTTCATTGTGTCCCTCCGTGGAAATTGGCTCTGCTTCATTTGCCTTACTTTCTCCCCCTTTTTGTGACTTCACATGGCTCATCCCAAGAGCCCGTTCTCTACTTTACATTTGGAGAATCTTGATGAAGTTCAAAGATGCTCTGAACTTCTCCACCGGGATGGTCTTTCATCATATCCGTTGGATTCTTCTTCGTTCTGATCTTTACCAAATTGATCACATTATCATCCATGACCCGCTGACATATCTTGTGATATCTCACATTAATATGTTTCATCCGCTTTTAATACCTGTGATTCCTAGCGAGATGAATCGCACTCTGGCTGTCACAATAAAACTGAACTAAATCATGTATGATACTGAACATATCAGCCAATCCTCTAAACAACAAAGCTTCCTTCGATGCCTCAACTAAAAGGAACTTCGCCTGGTAAGTACCATTCAGTGCAATACTTCATCATGGTGAAGAACTGCTCGACCATCTGGAGGGTCAGTTCTTTCAAGATATCCTGCCAGTGTCGGCGCAGGAGAAGCAATTCCTGATTCAACCTCTATGATCGACAGAAGTACTCTCAGAAGTCGAGGATGGTGCACTTGTCCCTCCTAAAAGTACATGAGCAAGTTGGGTTAGAATTTGCTTCATCTCCGAGCACAGGAGTTTTGGGATCGGGAACTGTAATAGCTTCCCGTGTAGCAACCTCAAGAACCGACTCCATAGTGAGGGCCTTCTCTTTTGAAGCCTTAACTTGTATGTTCTTTGCACCAGTATCTATGATAAGCTCTTCTGCTTGAGTCGGTGCAACATCACCTACAGTCATTACAATAGTGTCAGTGACAGTGCTAAGAGTAAGAATATTAAGTCCTGGTATCTTACCAGGTTGAGGAGTCGAAGATGGCAAATCCTCCGGCAAGTTTCCTGGTTGAGAAAATTCCCCGGCCGTAGATGTTGTGTTCACAAGGACTACATCAGTGATGATCTTGAGAACTTCTGAAATTCCTGGTTGGGTCAGTTCCTCAATCATCTTAGTAGTATTTGAGGAGGTTTAACCTTCATTAGTAGCAGCATCATCTGCAAAGTGTCATCCAAGCAAATTATAATCCTAAGCAATTTTCTCTGATCAAGCTTCAAGTGGAGTTTACCTCCTATCGCAGTCGATGACAGTCCATTTATGAGATGGCTAGCATATACAATCGCCTCAGCTTAAAACAATTTGTCTTATCGTGCATTAGACAACAAACATTGAGCCTTCTTCAGCAAGGAATGATTGATTTTCTTAATCAATCTATGTATTCCATCTGTGAAGTGAGTACCAATACCAGTGTTCTGGCCAAATTATAGGAATTGGTTCTTGTATCTTTTAACATTACCAATTTGGAGCTCCTTAATCTTCCTTCCAGTCTGTTTCTCCATCATATCCTTCCACTTCACTAACATACCTAAGGTTTCAAATCTTTATCTCATGGGATATATCCAACAATGCCAATTTGTACCAACCACTCCAACTCAAGTGCTCCAGTCGCTGGACAAATAACATGGAACCCTTAGACAACTGCGCTATTCACATCAGAGATAGGCAGTGCATGACGTACCATGCCATGAACTACATGTAAGGCAATACTACACGGGGATTTGGTGTCTTCACCTTAGGTTTACCATCCGAGCCGACGACAACGTTGCCCTTTTTGTCTTCTTCAACCACTACATTGTAAAAATTTCAACACAAAACTTAAAGCCCACTACCTACCATAGCAGGAAGCAAGCTGAGAGACTGACCATGAGCGGCCGGGTAAACTACATCAGCGATAATGACCTCATGAGGTAGTGTGGGTACAAAACACTGCTTTAACTATAATATCAGGAACCTCACCAATAAGGCTCTGTCCGAGATGAAAATTTTTGCCTGCTGATGAAAACTATCTAAAACAGTGTCAGGCTTGAAGCTATCTTCATTTGACTCCGTTGTATACGAGGTTACTGATTCAAAAATTCTCTCTGTGATCTCAGCATCGGTGTTGGCCGCCAGTCGGGATATTAAGCCTGATTTTTCTCCCAAACTCCGAAAGAGGTAGTTAGCCTACGACATCAGTTTAACTCCTCCAGACCTCCATCCGGTCACTTGAGCGCAGATGTGAAAATGATACAAGACCTCCCAATAGGTCTCATAGGAGCATCTTTCTTCAATAAGTGCAGTTCTTCAGTGCTAGGAATATACTCCTCATACGGTAAATCCCCCATGGACAGCCCTGAGACTTTGAACATCTCATGGAGAGAGAATCCCATTTCTCCCACCGGAGTAAAATACGTGCAAGTGTCTGAAATATACTTCTCAAGGATTAGAAAGAAGTTATAATGACTCGACGCGATTCTGTAACACACAGCCCTGATGGCGTGATACAAGCCGCACTGAAGCAGTGGCTCCTCCAATTCCTTGAGGTTGAAGTAGACCATCTTCGCCACCAAGAGGTTATTGTCGAGTACATCCATCTTGGCGCCCGAAAGTCAAATAGGGAGAATTCACCCTTCACTTTCATGAACCGGCTGATGAAGGTCGTAGCTTGCTTAGGGGTTTCACCTGTTGGAAACTCCTACTTCATCGAGCCTGAGACCCAACTGACACTAGTCTCCATGGTAATCTTGGAGTGAATAAGGTGACTGGAGAGAACCATCGCCTCACTTCTTCTAACAACAATATTAGGCTACATTCTCCTACAGACAATGATTATGGATTTGTTACTGGATTATTCTTTCTTGAGGTAGAGTCTAACCATTTTCTCATAAAGTGGAATAACTCTAAGAATTATTGGTCTAGTGGGAATTGGACTGGTGAAATTTTTACTTTCGCCCCAGATTTTACCCGGTTTGTCAAATTTGAGTACATTTTAATTCAACAGTGAAGTACTTTCCCTATTCCTTGAACAATAATTGTACATTTCTTGTAGTGTTTAGAATGGATGATTCAAGACAAATTACACAATTTCATCTTGCTGGTGGTCCATGTTGGCCCAGAAGCCTTCCACTCTACTTTTGATGATGATTAACTCATGTAGTTATGTTTACTAATAATCTTGTAATTTTAGTTTCAGATCATTAATCAAGATATTAGTTGGTGATTAGCTTCAACAAAGGAGTTTGGAAGCTTTCACATGGTGATTCCAGAGCCCGAGCATCAAGATCATACATAGCACTCGTTGGAGTATAGCTCGGTGGATCACGTTTTGGATCGAGTCAACTTGAAGACGGAGTTCATCAAGAAGACTTAGGTATCCTAATTTAGTTTTTGCTTAGATCCATTTGTAAAGATTAAATAGTTGATATGCTCAAGTGCACAACACACACACATTTTATGGATATTGGTTTTTTGGTTTTTTAGTTTAACCGATCTTGGTTTTCATGAATAGATAGTATCAATACAAGTTTACATGATTTTATGTATATTAGATGTGTTCTATATACATGCATGCTTAATTTCCTAGACAAACTTATGTTGAGATGTCTATTCATGTATTTTGTATTTTTAACAAAACATTATTTTGGAATTAAAGACAAAAACTATGATATGTATATGTTTCATGTATATTGGACCTATGTCCATATGCAACATGCTTTAAAGTGTTTAAATATCATGTTTTTGTATTTAAATGAGTTTTAGGAAAAATCAGATTTCCTATTGAAAAATCAAAGTTTGGAAAAATATAGGTTTTAGTTTTTGACAAAATTTGTAAGACACAAAAATAATTTGAAATGTTTGAAATTTGTGTTGAAATTTTTAACACATGTTTATAAATCAATGTAAAATGAGAAAACTATTTTTGTGAATTTTTAGAGATTTTATGGGATTTATTAGAATATTTTTAAACAAGTTTTTTTGACCCAAATTATTGCCTGCCAGGCTCTGGCGGTCGACCGGATTCCAGAGTCGGTCGACCGACGTGCACAGACTTGTGCACGTTGGCCAGGCACAGGGCTCGATCGACGGTCGGTCGACCGGCCAGAGAGCTTTGCTCTCTGTTTTTGGGCGGTCGACCAGACGGTCGACCGGGTTCCTCCAACGGTCATATTTATGACCGTTGGCGGTCGACCGCCAGCCGTGCTGGCTGAAAAAAACAGCCAACGGCTAGTTTATTGGAGAGGGCTATTTAAGCCCCACTTCTTTGGGATTTTGATAAGACTTTTGACAAGAAATTTTTCTCTATTCTCTGGTGTTTTAAATAAGTTTTCAAAGAGTTTTAGTGCCAAAAAGATTCATCTTATTTGTTTTAAAGTGTTTTGTTTATTGTAGGGCCCGGAAGGAGATTTTAGGTGAGAAGGATCGGGGTGTAAAATATTTCCTTGAATCAGTTGAAACAATTACAACCAGACTTTCCTTTCTTTCCGGTTACAAGGGAGGGAGGATGTTGAATCTTGAATCCCCCCTTTGTTTAATGCTGGGTTCTTCGTGTGGCGGTGGAGAGTGAATCTTGTTCTCCGTTGACCGGATGACTGTTTGGACCGTCGGGGATCTTCTCTTCGGTCGGTAGAGAGAGTAACTCGGCTCTGTCTGCCAAAACTCTAGAAGAGGAGCTAGGCAAAGAGCAGCTAGTACGCAGTAAGCTTGCTGAAGAGTCTTCTCTCCTTCTCTGTTGACGATGCCTTCATCCGGTGATCGTGCGTGTCTCTCTCTACGCGTGTTGGATGCGTATGCCTGTATGTAGGTACGTCTCTCCCTGTGTCTCTGTGTTGATGCCAACAGGGCTATTTATAGAGGTCCCTGGGGATGAACGTGCCCCCTGAAAACGCTCCACAATGAGGGGCCACTTCCCGCTACATGTGCGGTGACTGGCCCCTTATTTCGGGTAGTTGCAACCGAGACGCGGGCGTCGAGCCAACGCGTCCTGATGCTGAGACGCGGGTGTCGAGTCAACGCCTTTTGATCCTGAGACGCGGGCGTCGAGCCAGCGCGTCCTGATGCTGAGACGCGGGCGTCGAGCCAACGCGTCCTGATGCTGAGACGCGGGCGTCGAGCCAACGCGTCTTGAGCTTGGATCTCTGCTTTTAAAGGCTTGTCTGTTTTTTAGACAGCCTACAGAATCCCCTCCAAAGTTTTCGATATTCCGCAGTTAAATGGGATGGATTTCGGAATACTTTGGATTTTAGCCGCGCTCGCCTTTATGACTGGACTATTAATGCTCCGGGTTTGATCTTATCTGGAGTTGGTCTTTGTGAGTGTACTGTTGAACTCTTTGAAGCCATCAGAGTTGATCGTGTTGAGTGTCTAGATACACAGTCTAAACCTCCCCGATCGCTTTTAGTCTGTCACGAGTGCGCTTTTGACCAGGAGTGGTTGGCCTTCTGCTTGTGCCAGTGTACTGTTGAACTGATTTGCAGAAGCCGAACGCAGGTTTTTTTTTTTTTTTTTTTGAAAGGCAGAGACTGCCTTAAAGACGCGACTTCCATGGGGTGCGTCTTTTTGGTGATAGGAACGCGACTAATATTCCATGAGGTAGACGCGATGTTTAGCCTGCTTGGGAGGACGCGAATTTTAGAGAGACGCGTCTTTTGGATGCAGACGCGATTTTCTGGACACAACGCGACTTTCTGGGTGCATTTATGGTGATGCTGACGGGGCATGTCCATCGGAGAGGCGCATTCTTTGGGCGCGAATCTGTGCCATGTAATGATTACGCCGCCAGCTGGCCTGGGGAACCGGAGAGGTTTTCTCCGTTAGGCGCGCGGATTTCCCGGTTCATTAAATGAACTGCTCCACGTGTCGAATGATGACTCGCGGCGGGGTCACGACGCAGGATCTTCTCTGTTCAGAAATGATCTGGTTACACGCGTCACGTGGCGACTCGCTGCAGCGTCTATCGGGCCACACGCCGCGTATCTTCGCGAATCTTTGTGCCTATAAAAGGCCACAGTTAGAGAGATTTGTCTTCTTCTCCGAACGCGCTTACTCAGAGATTTAAGAGAGTTCTTCTTCTCCATTACTGCTCATCTTCTTCATTGACCTCTGATCACCAATGGCACCCAAGGCCAAACCGATCGCGTCGTCCTCCAAGGCGACCATTGCCGAGGCCCAAGGGGCGCTTCCTCCGTGCAGGATGTTTTCCGAGGTAAAGATACCATTTTGGCTAAGCTTCACCGTTACTGGAAGTTTTAGAGAACCCTAAAAAAACTCTTAACACAGAATATGAACCGGTTTGATTCTCAGACGCAGTCTCGGACGCGGTCTTTGAGTTGATAACCGAGGCGCGGGTTTGATGACCTAACGCCAGAGAACTCTGCACTTCGGGTCCTTCACTTAGAGATTTCCTAACTGTGAAGGATCTGGACGCGGTCTTGGTTTGCAGAACGCGGATTTGATCCTTGCGTTCTGTGCCACTTGACGCGGATTTGCAGGTCTGGACGCGGGTTTTGATAACTTCTGCGTCCAGTATCTTTTCTGCGTTTGAACGCAGATTCGCAGGTCTGGACGCGAATTTTGATAATTCCTGCGTCCAGTTTCTCTTCTGCGTTTGGATGCAGATTCGCAGGTCTGGACGCGAATTTTGATAATTCTTGCGTCCAGTTTCTCTTCTGCGTTTTGGGTCATGAACACTTAGCATTTTTCCTTGCTTTTAATGAAGTATCTGACTAAGTGTCCTTTTCTTTCGCAGTGTGACATGTTTTCTGGCTCACTTGCCAAGACGCGCCACTTTGGACATGTAGGTGGTGCTGACCAGGGCTTGACCTTCGTGCTAAGAATGAGTGTCCCATTGACTGCTGACCAGTCGCCGGATCGCAGGGAGAGGCTCTCTAATGTTGACAGGAGAACCTTTCGGGCGCTTATGACCGATGCCGCATTCAAAACGGATGATGGCGTCAGGCTGGAGAAGCCTGCCTTCTTCTTCGGAGATCGCATTCATGATGACGGCCGTCGCGTGTCTGGAGGAACTTACAAATGGCTCCGTCAGATAAAGGATGGAAGATTGTTTCTTCCGGATATGGAGAGGATGTTCCCGTTGTCCTACTTCCAACACATGTCCATCCCTCGGAAGATGGAATGGGACATTTCCCAATGTGTCCCCGAAATCACCCTTGGTGACTTTGGCTTCCAGAAGGTAAACCGCCATGATAGTCATGACAGGTCAGCCGTCGGCCTGTTCCCTGCGTCGCGCAAGTCCGATGTTCCGGACGGGGAGATACCACAGCTTGCCGCTACCTTCCTTAACTCGTTTATGGAAGCGGAGGGTGACTATCCTACTGAGTTCCATGCGCATGGGTGGATCCATTCTACGGGGAATATTTGGTGGGGCAGGATGGTGGGTTTTGTCCTCACCGATCTTAAAGAGCTGCTAGAGTGTGTGGGACTATACCCGGCGGTCAGGGCCGTACAGTGGGGTATCCCACCAAGCTCTCATAATTTCTTCGGAGTCCTGGAGCGATATGACTCTCTGACGGGGACATTCTTCACCCCGGTTGGAGAGATGGGCCTGGCACTGCACGAGCTGCATGAGGTCTCGGGGCTGGCGTCAGGGGACATTCCTTATGAGGAATATGTCCCTACCACTAAGGAGCTCCACTTTTTGGAAAAAGAGTTTCCCGCAATATATGAGACCTACTGGGAGGTGATGTGCCACTTCCACATCTGCGGCCAGATAACCGCCTGGAGGTCAGGAGGAGTCAAGCAGTTGTCTTGGGCTAGTTATCTGTTCAACAACGTTAACAATAAAGACCTCCCGATAACCCGCCTGGCTCCCAGCTCCGATAGGGAAATTGAAGACAGGATCGACCAGGCTCCGAACAGCTTCTACACCACGGAGTCGAACGAGGACGGTTTCGACCCTGACCTGGTTTTTGAAAGCTTTCACCATCAAGCCCGGACTTCCATCTCTAGTCGAGCACTGTTGGCGGGCTTCTTGATGCTGTGGTTGAAGCGTTGTGTGTGGTGCCCATGCTGCCACACGAAGTTATTGTTGCCGACGTGGTGTACCCGGCGGTGCTCCTGGCTCATGGTAGCCCCATAGCTCTTCTTCCGGCCGTGGCGGCCGGTATTCAGAGTGGGCTGAGGGCGTTAACCAAAAGTTTCTGCGAACCCCCGAAGACTGTTGATTCCCATGGAAGCCATATGTTGACTCAGAGGGGAATCCAAAGGTGAAGCGTCCCAACCCTCGGATCGAGCTGCCTTACACGTACCTCATGGCTTGGTATGTGATGCACTGCCCCTCCTTGATGACGGCGACGCGTGGGGGTGTGGGTCATGTCCCATTTGTGCAGCGGCGGAACGTTCGGAATGGTGTGACGCCTACATCTATTATGTTCGGAAGTGTCTATCAATCGCCACGAATTACCAGCTCAATCGCTGCTCTCCAGAGATTCCTGGTGTAGCTTTCGGGGAGCTGTTCGCTGACATCGCTGGCCGGGATGGCTTCTCGCAACTGTCTGCGGGACTCTTCTGGTGGTTGATCAACATCCGGCCAGGATATGTGCTGTTCCGGCAAGGGACTTCATGCACTATTGAGCCGTATATGCCGAGTCGCTTCGCCCGACAGTTCGGCTACGATCAACTCTACGTCGGCAATCCCAATACTCAACTTGCCTTCGAAGGCAATCTGTTTGAAGGTGCTCGGGCCTGGTACTACAGTGTGGCCGGAGGGACGGGAGCAACATTCCGTCTACCTATCGAGGGGCCCAAGTGCCGTACGAGCTTCAGTTTCTGTACTTGGTACTCCCAAGCCATCCAGACACCAGATTTTGTTCCGGAGTTCTCATGCATTGAGAGCATCAATGCAGATCTCGAGGCGAGGTCGGAGTCTGGTAAACAGACGAAACTCATCAACCAGTACCTGAAGGCTCAGAAGGAGGTCGAGAGACGATCGAGGAGGGAGCCCCCAGCAGTGAGGGCGGAGCCGCGACCGGCAAGGGCAGAGCCACGAGCGACAAGGGCGGAGCCACCAGCCACGAGGGAGGAGCCGCGGGCAAGGAGGTCTAAGCAGGTGGCGAGCAAGCGTCGTCGACGCTCTGCTTCTATTGCTGAGCCTGCGCAAAGAGGCTCGGAGGGACTTAACGGCTGAAGTCTCTCAATCCGGAGACATCTCTGCTGGAGTTGAGGCTCTTCCTGAAGACGTCCCTGTTAGAGTTGAGGAACCGCCAGAAGATGAAGATTTCCCAAGCTTGGTCCGTGCTTCTAGGTCGCACAGCAAGACCGTGGAGGAAGGGGAGCTTGTTGACGAGTCCACCGCCGCCGAAGAGGACGAGTCACTGGAGGTCGACATAATGACTGGAGGGGATGTTGAGTTTGCGGGCATCTCAGCTCAACCCGAGCCTTCTTCTGCTCATGAAGGGAGAGACGAGGCACAGCAGCCGGGGTCTCCTAGTGTCTTCATTTCCAGTCCTAGGGCAGTCGACCCTAGTCCTACCACTGGGGTAATTGGAGGTAAGGCTCCTGTTGCGGAGCTTCCTCGCGTTGCGCTGTCGTCTTCGTCGTTATCGGGGGAAAGCGCCTTTGAAGACGAGGTCGACTATGGCGATGAACCCGCTATTCCTGATCAGAGCAAATTCTTCCACATCTCGGAGGAGGAACAATATGAGGGTGAGCCGTCGACTGTATCACCGCTAGCGATTATCCCTGCTGAAGGTACTCTTTCCATCTTCTGTCCTAATTTCTCTTTACATATTTGAAGAGGATGTTCTAACATTCTTCTCTTATGTTGCAGGGTCGGCCGAAGATGCTGAGGCTACAACCTCCTCGCATTTTGAGGAGATGGTGATAGAGTTGACCCGGCCCAAGGGGATTGAGGTCTCGGCTGCTGAGATACCCTCAAAGGGGGCAGCTGTTGAAACTGGGGAGCCTTCCACTCTGCCAGAAGAGGAAGCAACCACTGAGGCTGAGGAGGCTCTCACTCTGCCGGGCGAGGAGGTTACTGCTGAAGCCGGGGAGAATTCTACCCAGTAGGATTCGACACCTCTGGACCTCCAACTTGGTAAGGCAGCTCTGACGTTTTAAATGTTTCGCTTTTCCATCATTGTGGCTAACGCTTCGATAACTTGCAGAGAGGACTGAGGGGGCTCAGGTGGAGAGTTCGGTGGTTGGTACCCTTCCAGAAGGCCATACAGCTCAAGTCTCGTGGAGGTTTCTGAGGAGGTTGTGCTTACTACTCCCTCATTGGTCGTGGAGGCTCCTGCAGAGGTAGTACCTCCGGAAGTGTCAGCGGCCAGTCTAGCTCTTGACGTATCGATGGCCAGCACGGCTCTGGTGCGAGAGGATCCGCTCTATATCCCTCATCCCGTGACAGAAAAGGGGTCGGGAAGCTTCCTAGGTGGTGAAGACATGGGGGAACTGGCACGTCAGATGGTGCAACAATTCTTCGCTTCGATGGGATCATGTATTGATCTCATCTTACGTGGAAACATCACCTTTCAGTTTGCCCAGACGCTTCTTAAAAATCTGGCTGTGAATGTCGAATTAACCGGAGGCCCCTCACTTGCCAAGGCGTGTCTGCGGGTGGTGGAGCAACTGGGAGGCGGCCTGCAGAAGCTGGAGTCTTTGGAAGATGCCGGCTCTTTTGGTGAGGCCAGGCCACCTTGACCAGGCTCCTAGCTGCTCAAGAGCGAGAGCGACAGGAGGCGGAGGCACAAATCGCTGCAGAGGTTCGCAGCCTCGAATATTCCCAGGCTGAATGTCAGAAACTAGCTGACGATTCAAGGGAATCCGAGCTTACCGTGCAGAGCACAGAGCAAGTCATCATCAGGGCTCGGGACACCATTGCCAGGGCAGAAGCTGTGCTTGCGCTAAATGAGGAGAAGCTTGTTACCCTCAAGAAGGAGCTAGAGGAACAACGGCTGCTAAGGCGCGAGCTGAAGAGCGTCTGTCTCTACATTCTTCCAGGGTGGAGTCTCTGCGAATGCAGCTGGCCGCAAGAAATTTCTTATCCGAAGCGGAGCTGCGGAACCAGGCCATTATGGAAGCTGAAAGGGCACGCCAACATGAGATTCACCGCCTTAGGGAACAAATCCGTTCCTTGGCGAACTAGGACATTTAGCCTTCTTTTCTTTTTCTTTTTGTAAAGAAAAGGACACTCAATTTATCAAGAGTGTTTTGTATCCACTTTTATCATTCTTTTGATATAAAAGTTTCGAAGTTTTTGGCTCCACCTTCTTTGCTTAGCTGCGGATGAACCCAACTTCTTGATCACTGGCTGTGAATACTAAACTTAGATAGGACTAAGTTCTTTTAATGAGACGCGGCGTCAGTCCACCTGAACTTAGATTTCACTAAGTCCTTTTGATGAGACGCAGCGTCAATCACAGAGTGAGACGCGGTCATCATTCACTAGGAACTTAGATTTCACTAAGTCCTTTTGATGAGACGCGGCGTCAATCACAGATTGATACGCGGTCTTCTTGATGAGACGCAGCGTCAATCAAAAGATGAGACGCGGTATTGATCCATAAAGTGAGACGCGGCCGCAGCGTCAATCTCAAGGTGAGACGCGGCTCTGAATAACGCAAATATGTTTTGCGCAGATCGGGCAGGCGCAAGAGACGCAGCCTTGTCTGCTGAAGGGACGCGGCTTTCCCATCTGCGTTTAATGCAACCTGACTTAAAAGATTTTAGGAGGAGATCTTTGAACGTCAAGTCTTCGCTGTCGATTGGGATTCTGAGTCGTTCGTTGCTTCCCAAGGCAGTTATCCACGCGTCGGCCTCTCAATGGATTTAGGCGTTAATGCTCTTGCATGCAGAACCGACGCTGGCGGTTGAAAAACTGGCGCACTTCGACGGTTTCCAAAGCAGCGTTCCACGCGTCCGTTTTTGATTGGGCTTTGACAGTCGTGCGCGACGGTTCCGATTAACGCACCATTAATGGCAGTTGTTGAGAATTGCCTATAAATAGGGTGTGCCCCCTTCTCAATAATCCAAACTTGGATTGTTTTCTTTTGTTTGCTCTGAGAGACCACGCCTTGAGTTATCTTTCAGAGAACCGTCTTCATGGGTGAAGGTGACCCCGTGGATGAAGATGACCCAGAGCTCTCATGCTTCTGTTTGGTCTCTTCAGAAGGAATCCTCTCTCGGATCATCTTGCGTGCCCGCGTTTGGATGCAGAGTGGCCAACTCTGGACAGGGGCCTCTGCTGGTATGTCACCCCGATGATGTCCATAGCCTGTACTTTGGCATAGCCATCTGAATGAAATCCTGGTGCATTCCTATTCTGGAATTTGTGCCGGTGACTTGAACTTCTCTGAACGCGGGCTCTTGACGCTGGCTTTGCCCATGGCCATTGCCTTGGCGCGTTTCAGACCTGAATCTTGCAACTCCTGTTCACCCAACAGAGAGATGGCAATTTTCGGCGTTCTGAAGTTTTTTCGCGTCTTGTGCATTAAGCGCGGTGTGCAAACTGAGGCCGCGTTTGAATCCTGTGCGTGGCACAGTTTTGACTCGCGTCTGTTTTGCCGACGCGGTGGTTTGATCGTGCGGGTTGTTCCCGCGTCTGAAGTCTTCAATGACTGCCTCGTCTGTCACTTAGTTTCTTCGTCGAAGTGTACTAAGTTCCAGATTTTCTAACTCTCTTGTTTATTCTTTGCAGGTAGGCTTGCTCGTCCTTTTTCAGGTTGCTGGGCCCCGGAAAGAATATATCGGCGGGCGAACTTGCTCAATGTTCGTTTGTAAGAGAGTAAATTATGGTCCTCGTCGTTTGTAAGAGAGTAAATTATATCTCCGACGAGGACCCAAATCTCGCCAAGGTCTCTTCAGATCTTCTGCACCAACCATGTCTGATGGCAAGAGATGGTCAGGTCAGGTATGACGGCGAGGAGGTTCCGGCGGTTGCGGTGGCGGAAAGATCCTCTTCCTCTCCCTACTCCAGAAGTGACATCAAGGACACTCCGTTGGATGGCCTGCTGGGGAAAGGGATGGTGATGAATGAAGGGTTGCAGGACTTTCTGCTGCCGCTGGACCTCAAGAACACCATTGCTCTTGGCTTAGTCAGCTAGGGCGCTTTCGACTTTTGCGTCATCGCCATGGCGCAATCGGCCCATTGTGCACCTGGGATCAGATGCGGTTTCAAGGAGTGAGTACGGCCTCTGAGAGAGAGAGGGACTTCTTTGTACTCCTAATTGTAACACTCATCTTATTGTATAAGAGAGCACTTCTTATTGTATAAGAGAGCGTTTTGTATCACTTTCATATGCTTGGATATATAAATAAAAGTGACACTTTTCTTTTTTCCTCCTTCATTGTCTTAACTTTTTGTCTTCAGTAGATACGTAGAAGCAAGGAATCTTTTGACCTTATCAAAATTATAGTGGTAATCTTAATAAGTCAAGATTTGTAAGGAAAGATCCTATTTCAGGAGTTTTCATGATACTGTCAGAGGTGTGATATTAACTTGACAGGGATGGGATGATTTTTTTTTTTTTTTTGGTGGACCTGCCACTTTGTAAAAGAAAGTGACAAGTGGAGTTCGTACCCCCAGAGAAGATGAACTTTTATCAAGGATTTGGGATTAACTTGATTTAAGATCAGCTGGGGAGTTTGACGGAAACATTGTTAACGGGTAATGTTAACCAACAATGTTTCTAAATGAACTTGATACTCTGTCGGGAGAGTATCAAATGAGACTAGACTCGCGGGGAATCTAGGAAGGTCTTTACTGTTAGAGGTGTGATATAACTTAACGGTTTAGAAGTAGTCTTGTCAGAAGTGTAATATTAACTTGACAAGGACATGAGTTAGAGGTGTGATATTAACTTAACTCATCAGCATCTCAGTTTTATTGGGGAAAACTGAGGAAGTCACTGTCATAGGTGTGATGTTTAACTTAACAGTGAGGATAATGCTAGAGGTGTAATGTTGAACTTGGCATTAGTCGTCTCGACTTTGACAAAGAGGTCGAGAAAGGTCATGGCCATAGGTGTATTGTTGAACTTGGCGATGACTCGGATGCTAGAAGTGTAGTGTTAACTTGGCATCGTCCATTTCAGCTTCGATACGGAAGTCTGAAGAAAGGTGACTATCAGAGGTGTGATATTAACTTGATAAGCACTCGATGTACTACTTAGAGGTGTAATGTTAACTTAAACAGTAGTTTGTCAGAGGTGTAATGTTAACTTGACAAGAATGGCTCGTGATAAGAGCAATTTGAGGACCTGTCATTCTATTGATGAGAATTGACAAGTGGAATTTGAAATGCCAGAGGTATAGTGTTAACTTGGCAAATTTGAGAGTTTGTTACTCTATGCAGAGTTAACAAGCAAAGTTTATACTCGACAAAGAGTATTCATTACCAGAGGTATAGTGTTACGTAGTAATGATTGCATTTTGTGGTCCTACCATTTTATGGATGAGAATTGGTAAGGGATTTTAGAGGAAAGAGTGGACTCAAGTCCACTTAGGGATTTTTAGCAAACCCTCAGCTATCAACGGATTTGAGATGCCTTTACCAACTACCGTTTGAGTTGGGCTAGCCATGCTATTCCCCTCAGCATGATGAGTTGTCGAAGACTTATGTTGGGCTTAGAAGCCAACATTTTCCTCTATCCTTAGCCGTCGGAGGCGTCGGATCAAATGGGAACGTGTCCCTTAGGATTTTTAGCAAATCCTCAGCTGTCAACGGGTTGAGGTGCCTTTACCAACTACCATTTGAGTTGGGCTAGCATGCTATTCCCTCAGCATGATGAGTTGTCGAAGACTTATGTTGGGCTTAGAAGCCAACATTTTCCTCTATCCTTAGCCGTCGGAGGCGTCGGATCAAATGGGAACGTGTCCTTAGGATTTTTAGCAAATCCTCAGCTGTCAACGGGTTTGAGGTGCCTTTACCAACTACCGTTTGAGTTGGGCTAGCCATGCTATTCCCTCAGCATGATGAGTTGTCGAAGACTTATGTTGGGCTTAGAAGCCAACATTTTCCTCTATCCTTAGCCGTCGGAGGCGTCGGATGTTTCTGATCAGAGGGTATTTTTAACTTGATCAGTGAAAGAATACTGTCTAGGGATAGTATTTCTTCAGGAATTTGCCATTGATTGGCATCATGAGTGTATCGCCATTCGAAGTTATGAGGCGATATGATCCATTTGAGTAGACTGACTCTACCACAAATGGTCCTTCCCATCTGTGGTTGGAATTTTCCTTTTGTCTTGTGCGTCATCACCATGGGTCTTCTGACGGCTAAGACAAGATCGCCTTTCTTGAAAGTTCGCACTTTAACTTTCTTGTTGAAGGCTCTGGTGATTCGAGCCTGGTAGAGCTCGATTTGCTGTTGGGCTTGCAGACGCTTGTCGTCTAAGGCCTCCAGTTCTTGGAGTCGCTGTCGATGCTTCTCCTCTGTCGTCATCTCCGCTGTCAAGGCGACGCGTAGAGATGGAATTTGGATCTCCAGGGGAAGCACGGCTTCACATCCGTATACCAAGGAAAACGGCGTGGCCTTAGTCGGGGTTCGCACTGTTGTGCGATAGGCCCATAAGCATTCACCCAGCTTGTCGTCCCAGTCCCGTTAACTTTTCGAGACGAACTTTTTGAGAAGCTTGCCAATAGTCTTGTTGAAAGCTTCTGCGAGACCATTGGCGGCAGGGTAGTATGCCGTTGAAGACACACTCTGGACTCTGAACTTAGCGCAGAATCTCTGGAACGCCTGGCTGATGAACTGGGGTCCATTGTCATGGACAATCCGCCGAGGTACACCGAAACGGTAAATAACGTGATGTTTTACGAACTTGATCACGTTGGACGACTTCACCTCCTTCAAAGGAATGGCTTCGGCCCATTTGGAGAAGTAATCGGTTATTGCTAGAATGAACCGATGTCCTTTCGATGATGGTGGGCTGATAGGGCCAACCACGTCCATCCCCCACATTTCAAACGGCCAGGTAGAGGTCGTAGAGTGGAGGTACCCTGGTGCTTGATGGATGAAATCGCCGTGTATTTGACAGGCGTGACATCTCTTAGCATAAGCGACAGCATCGGCGATCATTTTTGGCCAATAGTAACCCAACCTTTGGAGTCGATGTGCCAATTTTGGGCCAGATTGATGGGCTCCGCACGTACCGTCGTGAGCCTCTTTCAATACCTCCTGGGCCTCTTTTGGTGAGAGACACCGAAGTAAGATTCCGTCATACGATCGACGATACAATGTTCGCGTGATCGCATTATAGTAGAATTTAGGGGCTTTCCTTCGAATGGCAGCCGCTTCCTTGGTGTCCTCAGGCAGGATGCCGTACAAGACATAGTCGATGTAGGGGAATCGCCAGTCGTTAAGCTCTGGACCGGCCGACAATTCCAGCACTTCTTTGCCTCGACAATCTCCCTTTGACTCATGATAGTCCTTGAAAGTATTTTTCGGGCAATACAGGTCGTGGCTGTAGACGAATATCTTCTCCATTGCTCCAGTTGGAAGAGCTAAGGAGGCTGCCAGGGATGCGAGTGCATCGGCGTGCGCATTTTGCCTGCGCGGTACATGGTCGATGTAGAAGTTAGCAAACCCCTCGGCCATGCGGATAGTTGCGTTGTAATAGGGTACTAAGTCCTCATGTCTGACTTCGTACTCTCCGCGAATTTGACTGACGATGAGTTTAGAATCACCGTATGCCTCGAGATTTTTAACGCCAATCTCATCGGCGAGCTGCATCCCAATCAATAGAGCATTGTATTCCGCCACATTGTTGGAACAAGGCTCCGTTAGTGAGACAGCTCGGGGTATCACATAATTTTGTGGGGAGACAAGTACTACTCCTACCCCCGCCACTACGTGTCTCTTGGGGCTTGTCCTTGATGCACCGTCGAAGAAAAGTTGCCACACTTGACTTTCGAACGACGTCTGAGTCAGGTAGGCTTCGGCAACTTCGTCTGGGAGATCCTCGTAGACTTTGGCTGCCCTCGGATCTGGGTGTTCAGCTAGGAAGTCAGCCACCGCTTGTCCCTTAATGGCTTTCTGCGGCAGAAAGTGCATATCATACTGGGATAGCAACATGGCCCATTTTGCCAGCCGGCCATTCAACGAGGAAGGCTTGTCATGAGTAACCTCAGAGGGTTGACTTTTGATATGACATTTATAGTTTGGCCTACTAGATAGTGTCGCATTTTCTGAATAGCGAACACCAGCGCCAAACATTCCTTCTCGATCGGGTTGTACCGATGTTCGGCTCCGATCATTGTTCTACTTAGGTAGTAGATTGCTTGTTCTCGTCCTTGTTCATCATTCTGAGCTAGTAGAGCTCCCAGGGAATGATCCATTGCTCGAACATATACCAAGAAAGCTTTCCGGACACCGGAGCTGCAAGAACTGGTGGTTGGGTGAGGTAGTGTTTGATCTCCTCAAATGCTTTTTGACAAGCGTCGTCCCAAATGAATGAAACACCCTTTTTCATCAGCTTGGCGAAGGGTTGGCATCTTCCGGAAAGGTTTGATATGAACCTGCGGATGTACGCCAATCGTCCTTGTAATCCCCTGAGCTCCTTGAGGCTTCTGGGGGGTTGCATCTCTTGGATAGCACGGACTTTCTCCGGATCCAAATGAATTCCTGTGGAAGTCACAACAAATCCTAGGAATTTGCCACTGGCTACCCCCAGGAAGGACTTGGTGGGGTTCATCTTCAATTGATGAGCCCGCATGATGTCGAAGACCACCTTCCGGTCTGCTATGTGATCACCTTTAGTGCGACTTTTCACCGCGATGTCATCGACATAACATTCCACCATTTTGCGTATCTGCTGATGGAAAATGACGTTCATGGCCCTTTGGTATGTTGCCCCTGCATTTTTCAGTCCAAAAGGCATGACAGTATAGCAATATACCCCTAGAGGAGTCCTGAAGGAGGTATGCTTTTCGTCATCGGGATACATCTTGATTTGATTGTATCCTGAGAACCCGTCCATAAAGGACATTCGCTCGAATCCACAAGTATTGTCAATCATGACATCTGTGATTGGCAATGGGAATTCGTCTTTGGGGCAGGCCTCGTTTAGATCACGGAAGTCGATGCAGATCCGGATCTTCCCATTCTTCTTGGTGACGGGGACGATGTTGGCTACCCAGTCGGATGCTGTTCCTCCCTGATGAAGCCAGAATCAATAAGCTTTCTGACTTCTGATTGAATTGCCTCCATTATCTCTGGACGGAACCGTCGCTGCTATTGTTTAACAGGCTTCATGTCCGGATTGATGTTGAGGCGATGCATAGCAACTTGAGGATCAAGTCCAGGCATGTCCTCATAATTCCAGGCGAAGACGTCTATATACTCTTGTACAAGAGATATTAGATCCTCCTTTTCCGAAGGTGACAAGCCGTCACTTATGAAATGGGTTTGGGGTTGGCCTCATCTCCTAGGTTGATTTGAACAACCTTATCTTCTGTGGGTGGCTCACGCTGTTCAAAGCGGATATCCCAAAGAGCATTCAAATGTTTGATCCAAGGATCTGTATCAGGTTGGATCATTCTTCATCTTCATCTTCCAGATGGCCTGTTGAAACCATGTTTACTGAAAGCCCTTTGAAGATGTTGCCGACACTGACATCTGACTCCCACGATGACGTGTGTTGAAGAGCAATCGTGACCTGACGACTCTCGAGAATCAGAGGCTGATGGGACTGGAGTTGATACATAGCCCAACCCCCGGCGCGTCTGATGATAATAATCAGGTGCTTTCCCTTTCGGCACAAAGGACCGGAGCAGCGTTCTCCTTCCTTTACCGAAGTTTAATCCGGGCCTGTTGGTTAGGTCATATCCCTTGCGTTTCATCATTCTGAGCACTTTCGGTTCATAATGATTGAACTGAGGGGATTCATCCTCGCCTTCTGATTCTTCGTGAGGCATCGGTTCAGACGAGATTCGCCAAAAAGTATTGGTCTTTGGCCTTTTCGTCTGGCTGGAACCATAAATATAGATTCTTGCGCATTACCATTATCTTGGTATGTCCCAAAAGATGATTTCACCGGTACATGCAAAGATGCCAAAGCATCCATTACCGACCAGAGGTCATCGTTCAGTCGGTAGTAGTATCCGACGGTATTGAATCGGAAACATACACAGGAAAATACGCAAAATCTAAATCTTCATAATGTACCAACCACCCGCATCGTCGGTGGTGTTGTCAATATCGAGCTTATTAGTGCTCTTTACAAGGGGTTCCAACTCCCACAGGCACTCTTCTTTCTCAGGCTCAATGTCAGCCTCATTACCAGAGTCTAGCTCCTCTGGTTGCGGGGTTTCATTAGTCTCCTCAGGATCCTGATATAGGAGGGAGTCCGTGAAATAGTTTTCAAACCCTTTAAACGGATGCCTTTCGGCAATCAACGTTTGAACTTGTCCACTCTCGTCAATGTATTTCATGACTTGGTGGAGAGTGGAGGGAACGATGGAATTACGGTGAATCCATGGTCGTCCCAGCAACAGGTTGTAGGAAGTGTCAGCGTCAATGACGTAGCATGTCACTTCCGACTTGAGGCTCCTGATCTGGCATTTGAGCTTGATCTTCCCCATCGGACGGGAGCTATTGGCATTAAACCCGTAAATAGTTGTCTGGGTAGGGCTCAGACGATGGGTAGGAATGCCCAGAATTGCATGACTCGGTGAGGTATGATACTCAGCGCGGACCCTGGGTCTACCTGGATGCGATTTACCTCGGACGACCCGATATATCCTGTGAAGTATAGGGGTCGGTCATGCTTCCCTTTAACCTGCATGTCATCTGTTGTGAAGGTGATGCAGGGGCATTTGGGGAGGCGTGGAGGCAATCCTCTACATCTTCCTCCCTTGGCAGGCGGGTCATGAAGACCTCAGCATTTGCCAAAGCTTCTTGTAGAGCCTCTCTGGTTGACTTTGATAGCCTCAGGAGTTCATACAAGGTGATGCGTGCCGGGATATTGGCTAGTTGAGCCAAGACATCGAAGCGGTAAGGTGTCGAGGATCCTTCCGCTGCACCTTTTGAAAGAACCCGAGAAAACCGGGTTTCTTTCTGTTTCTCCACAGGTGGTTTTGTGGAGGGCTTGGCTGGTTCTACGGCTGGTTGCGGAGAAGCCCTTACCGTCTCGCCGTACTGCTTCAAGTATGCCTGTCCTGAACGGGTCCCCGCCATCGGTTGGCTGGGCTCTGCGGCCAGGACTATTGTTTCCTCTTCTGAGTCAGTCAACGAGGGAACATCAGTATCCGCTTCTCGAGAGGAAGCGCAGATCACATGGCACGATGAAGCTTTTGCCTTGCCTTTGGACTTTCTGTTGGTCACAGTAGTCCATTGTTGTTCATCGACGAGGTCAGGGTGGACCCACATGTTTCCCCCTGAGGTGTAGGGACGGCTACCAAGCCCTTCTCCTGTTACTGGTGAGGGTCTGTGTTGACCACTCTTAATTCTCCCCTTGGAATAGGAGTTACCCCTGCAGGTGTAGGAGGTTGTCTCCCGAACTGGAGAACTGATGTTACGTTGGCCGTGACCTTCTTCTGCTCTGGTCGGAGCTTTAACACCTCCGCGTCAATCAGAGCCTGAAGGATGTCCTTGAAGACGTAGCAGCTTTTGGTGGGATGTCCCAACATCCTGTGGTACATGCAATAGTTGGGATTGTAGGTCTTGCCGACTTCGTCTGGGCGCCTAATTTCAGGGAGCTTCAGTCGGTTGCTCTTGTTGAGTAACTTGAAGAGCGAATCGACATGTTCCTCCTTGAAGGAATACTGCTTGTTGGCGCGGGGCTGGCTTGAAGAGCCACTCGCTTTGCCTGGTTGGGGCTTGGCGGGAGATTTGGTCTCCGTTGCCAAATTATCCTTCCGCTTTGTCTGGAGGGATGTGTCCTGCGCACGCCTTGTTGACCTCTGGCCTGGGCCTGCCTTCTCTCTCTGCCTGACGCGGGCAACAATCTCCTCAGCCTGTTCACCTTGTTGGACTAATTGTTTCCAGGGTGCGGCTTTCAGCAACTCCTATTTGAGTAAGGAGTGAGGTTGGGGGATTATGACGACATGTTTCCACCAGGGTGGCCTGGGTCATGCCGCTTGGACATCGGAGTGCCACGTTCCGAAATCTTTCTACGAAAGACTTGACGGACTCTCCCTTTCGCTGTTTGGTTGCTAAAAGGGTGGGCATTGTCACTTCCGAGTCATCTTCGAAGAAGCGTGTCAGAAACAGCTTCTCCAAGTCGCTCCAGTTCTTGATTGAACCTTCTGGGAGCTTCATGAACCATTCAAAGGCCAACCCTTTCAGGGTGCCTATGAACAGTCGCGTCAGTATAGCGTCGTTATCTACTACATTCCTGGTCTGGGATTTGAAGTAGTAGATGTGCTGGTTGGGTGACCCCTTCCCCAAATGCTTGGAGAGGTGGAGCCTTAAACTTAGGAGGGTATGGGACTAAGTCCCACTCGGCGGATAGGGCCGGACTACTCCAGCCTCTTGGAGATCTTTACGACTGGCAAGGGCATTGAGACGTTGCTCCAGCTGGCTCATTCTTTTAGCATGAGCCTTTCCGGGTCTGGGTCGCTTCTTGCCTGCAACGAGGGCTTGGACACATCCGAGGTAGATCGTCGTGTCTCGTCGGAAGGTTCGGAGGGTGGGCTTTCTCCCTTTCTCCCTTTCCCCTTCGGCCGTCTAGGAGGAGATCCTCTCTTTCTTCAAGCAATTTCTCAAGCATATGCTTGAGGGAATCATTGGATCTCTGTTGAGAGGCGATTATATCCATCTGGCGCTTCTGCGTCTGTTCTAAACGCCTGGCCGTCTCCTCAGGAGTGTCTGCCATGTAGGCGGAAGCCTCCTTCTCGACGGAAGAGTTTGAAGCCTGCGACTCCACTACAGCGGAATGAGAATCACCATTCTAATGCCGCGGGCTAAGGCATTATAGTCAATTGGGGGAATGGCCCCCGTCCGGGTGCGAGTGTGTTGATACACCCCTTCCGGCTCAGAGTCAGGTTCCTCTGAGTTGACCATGGTTGTTTTCCCTTGCTTCTGCTAGTCATGTTTGCAGTAAGCTCCGGGTATTCAATATCTGAAAAGGTTCTCCTTCTGTGGGAGCGTCTTCTTTTGGCTGACGGGGGAATCAGGGTCAGCTGTCTGATTAAGACTGCTGGTGCATGCCTGATCCATAATGGCATCCAGAGAGCATATGGATGAGCTGTTGACAGCAGCATGACGAAGTGGCTTGATTGGCACTTCTTTTCCTTGTCAAATAATCCCTCAAATCCGTGGGAGGGGGATTAAAGAGACTGGTCTCGCAACGTCGAAGACAGGAGACAGTCATGTGCTGTTCAGCCTGGACGCAGACTTCAGGGACGCGGCTCTCATGACGCGGCTGTATGACGCGCACGCGAGTCTCGCGTTGCTGCCTGATGCGTTTGGGCAGAGTTGCTTGAGAGAGAGCGGGCTGCTGGGCCCCACGCCTACGAGTGCGTACTTCCTGCGTGTCTGAAAAGACGCGGAGGTTTCACCCTGACGTTTGATGAGTTGGTCATCAGAGGACTCAACTTGAGGAGTCTCGCGTTTGGGTCGCCAAACGCGGATCTCACGCACTGGACGAGGTGCGGGCAAGGCATCAGATTGTACGCCGCGTCCACCCCCAGTCAGACAACCAATGGTTCCGACTTGGAGTTGACGCGCGCGTCTCCTCTGTCGACGCTCAGCATTCCGGTTGCGTCGTGGAGGAGGGGAGAAACCGACAACCTCCTGGTTTACAGAACCAAGAGTGTTCACCACGCGGGTCTCCTGAGAGACGTTGACGCGGGTATTCTGCGCGACGCAGTTGATCGCAGCAGCGGTGGTGCCTGGGACCACGCGGGCCTTCTGGGAGGCGTTGGCGCGTGTGTTCTGTGCGACGCGGTTGATCGCAACAGCAGTGCCTGAGGTCACGCGGGCCTTCTGGGAGGCGTTGGCGTGTGTGTTCTGTGCGACACGGTTGATCGCAACAGCAGTGCTGAGGTCACGCGGGCCTTCTGGGAGGCGTTGGCGCGTGAACTTGTCTTGGCACAGTGGGCATCGGCACCCGGAAGAGCCTCAGATTGGGCTTTGGGTAGCTTTTCAGTTGAGACCCTGCGGCAGACGCGGGTCTTTGGGCTCTTGGAGCCAGAAGAGAGGAACTCTTCATACTTCGCCTGGTCGAACTCGACAACGAGCGTTTCGACCATCTTCCCCTTACGGAGAACATCATCCTGCGCCACAGCTTGTTCACAGTGACAAACAGATTCCCCAGCGGAGTCGCCATCTCTTGTAGGGGCCCGGAAGGAGATTTTAGGTGAGAAGGATCGGGTTGTAAAATATTCCTTGAATCAGTTGAAACAATTACAACCAGACTTTCCTTCTTTCCGGTTACAAGGGAGGGAGGATGTTGAATCTTGAATCCCCCCTTTGTTTAATGCTGGGTTCTTCGTGTGGCGGTGGAGAGTGAATCTTGTTCTCCGTTGACCGGATGACTGTTTGGACCGTCGGGGATCTTCTCTTCGGTCGGTAGAGAGTAACTCGGCTCTGTCTGCCAAAACTCTAGAAGAGGAGCTAGGCAAAGAGCAGCTAGTACGCAGTAAGCTTACTGAAGAGTCTTCTCTCCTTCTCTGTTGACGATGCCTTCGTCGGTGATCGTGCGTGTCTCTCTCTACGCGTGTTAGATGCGTTATGCCTGTATGTAGGTACGTCTCTCCCTGTGTCTCTGTGTTGATGCCAACATGGCTATTTATAGAGGTCCCTGGGGATGAACGTGCCCCCTGAAAACGCTTCACAATGAGGGGCCACTTCCCGCTACATGTGCGGTGACTGGCCCTTATTTCGGGTAGTTGCAACCGAGACGCGGGCGTCGAGCCAACGCGTCCTGATGCTGAGACGCGGGTGTCGAGTCAACGCCTTTTGATCCTGAGACGCGGGCGTTGAGCCAGCGCGTCCTGATCCTGAGACGCGGGCGTCGAGCCAAGCGCGTCCTAATGCTGAGACGCGGGTGTCGAGCCAACGCGTCCTGATGCTGAGACGCGGGTGTCGAGCCAACGCGTCCTGATGCTGAGACGCGGGCGTCGAGCCAACGCGTCCTGATGCTGAGACGCGGGCGTCGAGCCAACGCGTCTTGAGCTTGGATCTCTGCTTTAAAGGCTTGTCTGTTTTTTAGACAGCCTACATTTATTTCAAAGAAAATAGGTTTTTGGGAATTAGTTTCTTGATCTAAATTTCTATATCTATTTGGTATTTTTCCTAAGAGATTTTCTTGTCAAAACACTTATTTTCCGCACTTGAGCTATATCTTCTATCCTATTCTATTAGGATCATTTGTTTGTGGGAAAATTGTTTGTGGTTGAGGAAACCACCAAGTTGTAAACCCTTTCTTATTGTATCCCTCTTTGGTAGAGGTGGAATTGGGTTGGTGTTTGCTCCCTCTTTGGTAGAGGTTGAGGTTATGGTTTACTCCCTCTTGGTGAGGTGGAGTTTGGTTGTTTGGCTATGGGCCTATCCCTCTTCGGTAGAGGTGGATTGTGTTTGTATTGCCTCGGTGGCATTGTATTGGTTGAGAGAGGAGTTCGGTACTCCTAGTCGATTGAAATCTTCTCGGTGAAGGCAGGGACGTAGAGCTAGGGGCTCAAACCTCGAAACATATCTTTGTGTTTATGTTTGATCCATTGTCTCTTAACCCTCTCTCTTTATTTGTGTTGTGTATCATTCATAGCATCATACATTATTTGTTTGTGTTATGCCTTGCATCATTTATATTGCTTATATCATCTTATATGCTTGGCTTGTGTTTGTGTGCCTCACTTGTGCTTAACACGAGAGCTTCATATAGCGCATCAACCTTATTCAGAGGAATCAAGAGGAGTTAGTCCAGAGCCCTTCACGGGGAATTCGGCTACACTCGTTGGTTGCACTAAGTGTAGTTGCAATTAGTTTGTAATTCGCATTTAGTTTCTAGATTAGCCTTATCACCTATTCACCCTCCTCTAGGTGATTTCAATTGGTATCAGAGCCTCCGCTCCTGATACTTAGGTTTAAACCTAGGAGTGAGATCTTGGCTAGCTAATTTATCATTTGCATTTACACATAATTTGTTTGCACACATATAGTTTACACCTATGGACTTCATGACTGTTGGCCCAAAGGCCTTTCACTCTAGTTTTGATGATGATTAACTCATGTAGTTATGTGTACTAATTATCTTGTGATTTTAGTTTCAGATTATTAATCAAGATATTAGTTGTGTGTTTAGCTTCAACAAGATGTATTGAAAGCTTGCACATGTTGATTCAAGAGCCCGCGCATCAAAGATCATACATGCACTTGCTCGGTGAATCAAGAGTTTTTGGATCGAGCCTACTTGGAGATTGTGCTCTAGCATGGAGATTGCGCTCTACAAGAAGACTTAGGTATCCATAGTTTAGTTTGGTTTAGATCCTAATTGTAAAGATTAGAATAGTATGATAAGCTCAAGTTCACAACACACACCTTTCATGTTTGATTTTCGGTTTTAGGTTAACCGATCTTGGTTTTCATGAATAGATTTTTTTATCAAAACAAGTTTACATGGTTTATGTATATTAGATTTGTTCTATATACATGCATGCTTCAATTGTTTAGACAAACTTTGTTTGATAATCTATTCCATGTGTTTTATGTTTTGGTATTTACAACAAAACATATTTTGGACTTAATGACAAAAATCATGATATATATATGTTCTTGTATATTGAATTTCTATTTATACAATATGCTTCAAAGTGTTTAAATATCATATTTTGTATCATGGTTAAGTTTTAGACAATGTGTATTCTATTCAAAATACAAGGTTTTAGAAAATACGGTGGTTTTTGGTTTTTGGTAAAATTTCTATGACACAAAAATAGTCAAATATGTTTGAAATTTGTGTTAGGATTTTTAACACAAGTTTGTATTTCAATATAAAATGATAAAACTATTTTTGTGGAATTTTAGAGATTTTGTGGGATTTATTATAATATTTTTTCCCAGATTTCAGACCTGATTTTTGTCTGCCAGGCTTGGCCGGTCGACTGGTACGGTCGACCGCACCAAAGAAGCCAGTCGACCGTTCCGGTCGACCCGACGTGCACGGATACGTGCACGCTGGCTGACTCTGTATCCGGTCAACCGAAGCGGTCGACCGACGGAGAACTGTGGCTCTCAGGAATTATCGGTCGACCGAGGCGGTCGACCGGTAGCCAACGGTTCAGAATTTGACCGTTGGGCGGTCGACCGGGCCGGTCGACCGGAAGGCTATTTCTGGCAAAAGTTCTGTAAACGGCTAGTTTTCTAAATTGCCTATAAATACCCCATTTGAGAGAGTTTTTCTCTAAGAATTTTTGGGCTAAAATTTTCTATCTCTCTGGTGTTTTTGCTGCAAGAAAAATAGGTTTTGGATTCAAAGTGAACAATCTTTTATGTTTTTGATTAGGGTTTGAAAAACCAAAGAAAAGGGATTTTGGGGAAAGCTTTTGTTTGAACTTCTATATCTTGATTTCATTTGTTTCCCAAAGGTTTTTCTTTGAGTTGCTGATTTTATATCCCTTGGTTTTCTCCACACTTGAGCTAAAATCTACTATCTATATCTATAGGTTATTTGTGTGGAAGAAGAAGTTGTTTGTGGTTGTTGTTGTGACCACCAAGTTGTAACCCAATCTTTTCTTAGCTTTGTGCTTTGGGTTGTATCCTCTAGTTGAGAGGTGATCCTTGTATTGGTTGGTGATTGGGAGTTTGTTGTATTGGTTTGAATTTGTGCCTCAAGGAGGAGGTTGTAAAGAGAGGAGTTGGGTACTCCTTGTAAAGGGTCCTAAGTGGACGAGCTAGTGGAAATCCTTCGTGTGTCGAAGGCGGGGATGTAGAGCTGGGTGCTCGAACCTCGATAACATATCTTGTTGTTTGCGCTTGATCCATTGGCTCTCTCTATCTCTCTTTACTTTGTGCCTTGCCTTATTCATATTGTGCATTCATATTTGCTTGGCTTGGTTGTGTGTGAATCATTTGTTGATCACACTTGAGTGTAATTTGTATTAAGTTATTAAATTCCGCATTTAGTTCATAGATTAGCATTTTGTCACCTATTCACCCCCCCTCTAGGTGACTTTTCAATTGGTATCAGAGCTAGTGCTCCTGATATTTAGGTTTAAACCACCTAGGAGTGATCTTGGTTTGCTAATCTTCACTTACATTTTCATTTGCACTCATACTAGTTTGCACTCATGGCTAGCCCTCCTATGTTGACCATTTTAGACTTGATGCTGGAAAGTTAACATGACTAGATATTTAAAAACACTAGGTCATCTAGTTTATCAAGCCATCACCATAGAAGCCCTCCCAAATACTAGTAGCATAAGAAGGCCAATGCACTTGCACTTCAAACGCTTAGAGCATCTTTTGATAATAATCTCTTACTTGTTTTTGATAGTTTTAACTCGGCTTTTGCAGTTTGGAGCGTCTTGACATCTCCAGAGCTTCCAAGGATCATCAACAATATGAGGAGATCTAGGAGAGATGTATCCGAAGAGCCTTGTTTCATGGCATATGGGAATGACTCCCATGAGGTACAATCGGACTCTCAAATACATGATAGCTCTAGCTCTTATTGCCATGAATGTTTTGAGGTTCAAAATTTAAATGTTGAACTTGCTTCTAAGCTTGAAAAATTCTTGGAAAAACATAACTCTTTGAAAGAAAAACATTTTGATTTACAAAAAGAAATGAAGGATTTATGCTCTACTTTTGAAACCGTTTTGCAAGAGAAGGAAGAGATTACTAGTGAATGTGACTCACTAAGATCTCAACTAGACATTGCTTTAAAAGAAATTGAAGTTTTAAAAGGCAAAAATGATTGTGATGATATTTTGGAGCACAATGAGATTTTATCCTCAAGATTGGATTGTGTTTTCAAAGAAAACCTTACTTTGAAAAATAAAATTGATTCTATTACTAAAGAATTGAATTTGGTTTTGTCTAAAAATGAATCTTACAAAATGAGATTGATATTCATGTTTGTCATGCTAATGTAGCTTCTACTTCTTGCACTCCTATAGCATGTTCCCACTTTGTCTTCTAGCATAGAAAATGATATAAATAATTTGAAGAAAAGTTGATTGTTTGGGCTCCACTTTGAGCCATTGTGCCATGAATCACACACGATTGGAAACCTTGGTTCGCATGAAATAAGTTCCAACCTTGCATGCACACCCATCTAGGCATACACATGCTTTTCATGATCACCACCATCATATGTATGCTCACGTGTACACATGTACACATTGTGGTCGAAAAGGCCACCTTGCTAGATTTTGTTATAATCGCATTTATGATGAAAATTTAGCAACTAATTATGTTTGGGTTAGAAAAGATACTAACCCCGTGGACCCACAAAGAAATGGGTACCAAGATCCACCTCTTTGACTTTTGATATAGGTGGGAGCTCTCGCGTCACGTGAGGGTATTGGTGCCTTGAGGTGGATGCATTCTAAGCTAAAAGGAGAACCGTTTGGATGCTTCACTCTCAAGGAGATTTGGTGGGAGGACCACCGTGTTTTGAAGAACTAGAGGTGCAACTTCATTGGTTTTGGTATCATCTCTAACTCCTAATTTTTTTTATTTGCATACTTTCCATGTTCATCTTTTTATAGCATATCATGTTTTGTTGTTCATTTGGATGTTTACGATTCTATGATTTTTGTTTAATAATTCATGTGTTGTTTAGTATGTTTATTGCCATGATTAGTAGAACATGTGGATTTGAATTATGATCAATGTTTGTCTATCATGACTTGTTTTATGATTCGTGATTTGAATATATGTTTAGAAGTTAGTTTTCATTAAAACTAGGATTCATACTCGTACATAGAATGGGCTACAAGTAAACCTTTGCAATATTTGTGCTTGAATGCCTATTTGTATCCATTAGATGTGCTAGTATAGTCTAGTTTTGATGATTCGTACATTCTAACTTGTATTCCCCATTGGAAATGTATTATGATATTGAGTTTTAACTTCATGTATATGTCTATCTTGTCTTAACTATTGATTATACATATACATCCTTGAGCCACGTGCCTTCATGCATATACCTTTGTGGACTCCTTGTTTGGGATATGTATGTATACTTTAGTTTGTACATGACATACATATGCCTTGAAGGTTAAATCGTTTTGATGGGTTTCATGTTTTTGGAAGTTTCTTTTGGTAAAAGTAATTTAATTTATCATGTGTAAATGTTTTAAAGGAATTTCAATATTGAGCTTGATGTCCATTTTCATGATAAGTGTGTTTCACATATATCCTATACACTCACCTTATTAGTTTTCTCATGACCTTGCTTTCATGAGTATTAGATGGGCTTTATGGATTTTGAGTGTTGATGATCATGTGATTTACATGTCCTTCATGAAATATATTTTGATTTATTGAAGAATTTCGTATTAGTTGATTCATATAACTAATTGTGATATTCTTCATGAGGTAGAGATTTTCAACAAACTATATTTTCAAATCTATTTTGA
>JAVJIF010012596.1:0-123054 GCA_038442645.1 Agave tequilana | reverse complement strand
TTCGGATTTATTTGGTGAGATCCGAACCCAGCTACAGAAGACCCAGACCTGATCCAGATTCATGCTCGTTGTGGACCCGATACATAGGCGATTCGAAGACCGATCCATGGGATGATCCGTAGATCAGTACGGTTCGTGCAGTGAAGACCAGATAGCGATTGGGTTCCGAAACCGCGTCATTTCATGTGAGTGTTTGTTCTTGTGTATTTACCATTGTCAGTATGCATTTACATGTTACACTTATCATTTCATGCGACTTTTGTATATTTTACCAGTTTGATTACTTGTATCACTTCATGAGACATCCATGATTGTTCACTTTATTTACGTAGTTGATATATAAGCCTGTCAGCGTCATTTCATGTGTTAGTTGTTTGTCGTCGTTGGCTTAGGCCTAGTTTTGATATACCTTAGACAGTGACTCGATTGATCCACTAGTTAGTTGGCCAGTTCATATTTGAGGACATATGACATGTTTCATTTAGAGTACTTCTCAGACTTGTTATTCTTTCATTTGGCAATAATTTAGGTGATGATTCATTTGGTATTGATGACGGACTTGTTATGATGTTAGAGACTGGATTTCTTGATGCATGGATCAGTATATGAACTTAGTTGGAATTTTGGTTGAACTGGGATTTTTGTTATTTATATTGGATATTGATCAGTATTTAGATGTGACTGATTTAGTTGGGTATGATTTGGATTGATCCTGAGTTAGAGGTGATCTAGAATTTACATTCTTTATATCGGATCTTGAACTCATTAAGATAAGTTTGACATAGCTGGATTTATAGTTGTGAGTATTTGGGATTTATTTAGATGATATTTTTTTGATGTTGAGTATCAGAAGTAGATATTCTAGCCCATATATTGTTTGAGGATGATTCCCTTACTTCGCTATGTTCTCGGTATCTGTTGACTTGTTGATCTCGAGGATAACCATGTGCTTAATGTTTAGTTATTGATTACTTCAGTTAATAGAGATTAGTTATTGTGATAGTGATCTAGCGATATCGGTGATCTTGTACTTTAGAGTAACCAGATAGCAGTCATCACTTTATCAGTTATTGTGAGATTATTTGTTAGTGATCATATGATTATTGTTACTTTAGTTAATAGAGATTAGTATTGTGATAGTGATCTAGTCGATATCGGTGATCTTGTACTTCAGAGTTACCAGATAGCAGTTATCACTTTATCAGTTATTGGTGGGATTATTTGTTGGTGATCATATGATGTGTTCAGAGTTTATAGTAGTTGTCAGGTATCTGTACCAGTTACCAGTTGTTAGTGACACTATTGTGTTAGTGGCTATGTCTTCAGTATCCTATTTCAGATGTCAGATATTATTTGTCAGCTACTCAGTTGTCAGATATCAGTTGTCAGTTGTTAGATTATCAGCTAGTATTGACTCAACAGTTGTTAGAAATATCAGTTACTATTACATATTAAACCACATTGATTGCTTATTAATAAAAGACACCATAACCCGGGAACAGGGGTAATTGCCTGATGATGCATGTCGTGTATTTTGGAAGGAACTTATTATGGTATCGAGTTGTAGGTTCTAACCATGGGGAACCAAGGTAGTACTGGCTACCGAGTTATTAGTTGTCAGTTGTCAGGGCTATGCCCGGATTATGACGCCACACTAGTTATCTTTCGTGTGGGGCTATGGTTTTCAGTTATTAGAGCCTTACAGCTTGTCTGGTCAGCGTTAGGGGTGTTAAAACCGTGGTATCGGGCATGCACGGTACCCTTCCAAAGCACATGCATTACATGACAGGCAGTTACAATAACGATAACTTTACTTGATATGTGGGAAAACGGCTGTGGTATGGGACACAGCTAAGTACTACATTAGTTAGGTTAATGATAACAAAATAGATTAGTGACATATAATAGGTTACACATCTTCACATCAGTGTTGTTTTTAAAGTTGTAATAGTTGCCTTTTTATCTTCATACATGTTGTTATGCAGTTATCCTTCAGTGTCTGTTTATCATGTATTTAGTTATTTTAAGTCTGCAGATTATCTTGTTATTATTCTGTGCACATTATTTACGTGCACGAGCACTCCTCTTTACACACACACTCACTAGGTTGCCTTCTGACGACCCTGAATTAGTATGTCCAGATATTGGATGCTTTTGTTCTATTGTTCAGGTGTTCGTTGAGATGCACGCTTCCCGAGGAGCTAGAGTCTCTCTCTCCCCCTGGTTCTGGTATTTTATCTCTCTGTCTTCTGTTATTTTCTAATTCTCGATATATGAGATTCAGTTGTTATTCCAGTTTTTTTATATGATATCATGTGTGGATCCTTTTGCAGTAATCATGATTATTATAGTTTTGATTTCTAACTTGTTTCGGGTTACTTAAGGCTTAGCACAGATATGTGAGGTATTTTCCTTGCGTATATGCGTCGCCGACTCTCGTCGCGTCCCACTTCAGCGTATTTTGGGAAGCGGGGCATGACAAAGTGCTTTAGTGCATCTATGGCTTGTGTATTAGCCTCTAAGCACTTGTCATTACCAAGATAAGATTTCTTAGTAGCGGCAAGATAAACATGCAATATAGGGCTTTTAGGTATGCACTCATCTTAAACTTTCATATATCAATGTTAGAAAACATTATACATGGGTGGTGCAAGATAATCCATTAGTGTATACAAAAATGTGTGCAAAGCAAACAAATAGATTAGCAAATGAGAATCTCACTGTGCGTGGTTAAACTGAATATCAGGAGCGTAAGCTCTGATACCACTTGTAGGTCACCTAGAGGGGAGTGAATAGGTGACTAGCAAATCTAATGCCAAACAATGCGGAATAAAAACTTATTATGCAAACTAAAACCACACACAATATATAACCAAAGAGTGAAGCTGAATTTTCGGTGAAGAGCTCTGAACTTCTCCTTAAGATTTGTCTAGATTAAGAGTTGAGGTGCTATTATAGCTCTCTTGGTGAATACAAGTGTGAGTAGACAAATACAATATCAAGCATGTATTAGATGAGCCATGAATGATAGCATGCAAGATATTAAACACAATATCAAGCATGTATTAGATGAGCCATGAATGATAGCATGCAAGATATTAAACAATCCCAAGCTTATTCAATTAAGCCCAAATTATATCAAGCAATAAAGATATGAACAATTAAGAGTATGCAAGATATTAAAGAGTTGAGAGTTGAGAGAAAGATCCAAACACAAACACAAAGATATGTTTCGAGCTTCGAGCCACCGCTTTACGTCCCCACCTTTACACAGAAAGATTTCAACTATGCACTATAAGATATTCCATAAAGGGACCTCGACCGAGGAATTACAAATACAAACAAGGAGTACACAACTCCAACTCTTACACCTCTACACAAGTGGGTAGGCACAAAATAAAGAAAAGATTATAATTTGCTGATCTAATGATCACAAAACAACACTGCTGATCTAATGATCACAAGCAACTCTTGGTGATAAAAAAAGATCACAAATAACTCTTCTCACAATACAAGATCCTATAGGATAGATTTGCAATGAAAATCTCAAGTGTGTGAGTAAACAATGTGTTTGAAAAAGAAACACCAAAGAAAACACTTGGAAAAAACTTCTTAATAGATATGAAAAAATGAAGAACAAAATAGAGTTCCCAAAGGATTACTTTTCTTTGATTTTCCAAAAACTTTGAAACTATAAAAGATAAGAGTTTTGGCACAAAAACTTCTTTTGAAAGCTTGTTAAAAATACTAGAGAAGATGAGAAAAATTTGCTCTTGAAAATCTTACTTAAAATTGGACTCAAGGATACCAATTTATTAGGGATCCAAAAACTAGTCGTTCGGGCTCAGGTCAGGTCAAAACTGACCTATCAATCGACTGGCCGGTCGACCGACCAACGGACATAAAAAATGACCATTGGGGTTAGCGGTCAACCGCCCGTTCAACTTCTCCCAAGGCAAAAAGACTATCGATTGACCGCTCGGTCGATCAGGCTAACCCGAGACATGGGTTAAGCCAGTCGGTCGACCGAACTGTCGACCGCTTACTTTGCTACGGTTGACTAGTCTGTTGACGGTCCCACGGACTTGGGCTTGTGCTCGTTCTGTGCATGTCGGTTGACCATTTGGTTGACTGAGCCAATGCTTCGGTCGGCCGAGAACCGCCCAGAAAATAGAATTATAGGTTTTAAAAATAGGACTTTAAAACACCCATAAATTCTAATAAAATCTCATAAAATCTACAAAAATAAGTTCATGTAAGCACTTGAAATTCAAATATATTTGATCAAAGATCAAGTCATATTACAAACAATTTGAACTATTTTTGAGGCATAGAAATTTAAGCTTAAACCAAAAACCGTATTTTTCAAAACTTAAACTTTGAAATGAAAAACTGATTTTTTTATTAAGTTGTATAAATAAAAAAATAAGATATTGAAACAAATTTGAAGCATGATGTGCATGGATAAAATCCAATACTCATAGTAAATAATATGTATGTTTTGACAATAAATTCAAAATAAGTTGTGATAAAAATAAAACTTAAACATATGACTAGATATACATCAAAATAAGTTTTCTAATCAATATGAACTATCAATGTATATAGATGAAATCCATCATACATATAAACCATGTAAACTTGTTTTGATTTTATCTATTCATAAAATCGAAAGATATATTCTTGAAACCCAATAAACTAAAAAACAAATCGGTTAAACCGAAATAAAAACTATTAAGCTTGTGTGTATGTGAACTTGAGCAACTCAAAGCTAAACTATCCTTACACAAGATATAAATGCTAAACTAATCTAGATGCAAGTCTTCTTATAGTTCTTCTTCTCCAAGATAATTCGATTCAAACTTGATCCAAATGAGCTTGACTCCTCTAGAGTACTAGATGCGATCTTGAAGCGCGAGCTCTTGAATCAATACTTCGTAGCTTCAAAACTTGACTATGAATCCTTTATTGAAGCTAAAAACCTACTAAGATCTTAATCAATATCTGAAACTTAATAAAAATAAGATCATTAGTAATTTGACTTCATAAGTAGTCATCAGCAAAACTAGGGTAAAGACCTTTGGGCCAACATGATGCCCTGTCAAAGAATAGTTGCCACACTTGTTTTTTTGAGGAGGCGTTGATGATGTTGACTTCTGTAATCTCGTCCGGGAGATCGTCATAAAGTTTTAAAGTTCCTGAAACTGGATGATCGGCCAAAAAAATCTGCCACAACTTGTCCTTTGACCGCCTTTTGTGGCTTGAATTGCATCTCATATTGTGAGAGCAATATGACCCATTTCGCTAGTCTGCAGTTCAGTAAAGATGGACTTGTCATGAGCAATCGCAAAGGATTAAGTCTGGAGATGACTTGAATGTATTTCCCGATGAGGTAGTGTCGCATCTTCTGGACAGCTGAAATCAAAGTAAGCATTCCTTTTCGATTGGATTGTAACGGTGGTCCGCCCCAATCATTGTTATACTTAAATAATATATCGCTTGTTCGTAGTTTTAATCATTATTTGAGCTAGTAAAGCTCCCAATAAATTATCCATCGCTCGAACATATAGCAGGAAAGGTTTTCTTGATATTGGAGCTATCAGAACGGGCGGGTGTGAGATACTCCTGATCTCTTTGAATGCTTCTTGGCGAACATTGTCCCAAATGAATGAGACTCCCTTCTTCATTAATTTAGTGAAGGGTTGGTGATTGAGTTTAGACCTGTACAAAAAATCCGAATTTCAGAAATAGTGCAAGGTACTAAATGCTACCGCTATAGCAAGTGGCTATACGAGTCGTGATTGATTTCAAGAAAATGCAGTGAGAATTACCATGTAGCTTAGGGCTAATGGTCGTGTCCTCGAAGAGAGATGCAATGAAAGTGTTTCGATATTTTATTTTAAAAACAAGGATTGGTGTTGGTTTTTTTTTTTTAGTTGAAAGAAAATGGAGAGTAAAGAAGTGATTCAAAGAAAAACTAAAAATTTTGATAGGTTTTGGCGACGATGATCTTTTAGAAAATATTTTGAGAGTGATTTTATTGCGATTTAAATTATGAAAAAGATCTGGGCTCACTAATCTTCTACTAAACTACTTACTTATCTCAAGAACATTTTGGTGCATCACTTTTAGCATAGGCAAAAACCTTTAGTTTCTTTTAATGTTCAAGTAAAACAAATAAGATGATTTTGGTTTAAATCTTAAAGCTTTTCTTAACAAAATATTAAAAATATAATGTTAAACCATCAAGCGAAGAAGAAAGATGGAATAAAAATGATTTAGAAATAGTTGTGCTTTAAATGTCCAAGTTTAAAAGAGAAAGATCCTCATGTACTTTCAAGAACAAAGTTTAACTCAGGAATTATTATGATTCAAGAAAGTTGCTTTCATAAAAATCGATCAAGAGAAAGGAGGTAGAAGAGATTGATTAGTAAGCCAAGAAGATAGTTTAGTTACTCATGATAAAGAGAAAACAAATTAAAGAATGAAAATAAAATATAGACATACTGAATTGAGCCGAGTTGAATAAGCAAGTTGAATCTCCTTTGATTGTCACTTTAAAGATGAATACACACTCATTTCCACTCTTCTCTCTTTTCTGGTCTAAAGTAAAAAGTAAAAATAAGATACAACTTCTCAAAACTATTTAATAATACTCCTAAAACTCTAAAAATGAACAAGAATTTTAATTCTAGTTTTCAGTCCCTTCTTCTCTATAGATTGCAACATTTATAGGCAAAAATCAAACGGGGGGAGAGCGTACAAAGATAGGGAGAGCAAACGCTCCCCCTGATTCCATTAGATAACCGCAAAAATGTGAAAACACGGCCTGGGGTGGGCCAGGTGGCCACAGTCGGGGGGTGCAGATCCCTGGTTTCGCGATCTTCATTTATCTCTTGCAGGATTTTCAGATTTTGGTCCTGGATTTAATGAAACCTCCTTGGTCTTCGGCTTTAACTAATTGATTTGTGAGGATCTATTTTAACTGGTTTTCAACTAGTTTTATCTTCTTTGATTTCCATTTATATTCAGCTAGGATCATCTTTATCCTCCTGAATATTTCTCTTCTTTAATTTAGATTTAAATCAGAATTAAAGCGTGCTTTTGGGCACAATTTCCTTCCACCTTCATTAGTAATGGGCTTGCATTTTATAAAAAAAAATTATAAGACTAAATACATGATTTATTAGACAATAATTATGAAAATGTGACATTATATATGCAATATAGGTGACCAATCAGTGATCCACAAGGAAGGACTAGAGATGGACGCGTTTTGTAAGTTCTCTTTTAAGTTACTTAAAATAGCTATAGTTCTCTCTTGTTCTTTAAAAGAAAAGGAAATAAGTTATTTCAAATTGTGAAAATGGTAGGTTGGAGTAGATGGAGAAAATAGAAAATGGAATTATATAAAGAAAATGAAAAAAGTGAATAGAGTTGAAAGTTATAATGTTCTAAACTAAGAATTAAAAGAAAGGGAAAAAAAACCTAAAGAACTTACCTGCCTCTTCCGGTTAATGACTTATCTGGAATCCTTGTCAACGATATATCTTTGCTTGAAAGCGAGCGAAGCTTGACAGATGAGATCTTCCTCATTCCTGATCTACACTACAAAATAAAGGTGCAAGCTATACTACCATAGAAATAGTTGTTCATCACCATAGACCATCAATGACACTTATAAGGGTGAGACAACTTCGAAGCTATTAGAGTCGTTTGGATTCACAAACACAGAAGAGAGAAGCAATAATAACAATGAAAGAAAGGAAGAATAATTACACTGGTGTCACTCTTAGTGCAAGCATCACTCTTGTTCTCCTACGAAACTATTCTTCAATCTCAGTTACGTCAAGAAAAAAATTACATTTAAAAGAGAAAGAAAAACCTAAGTTAAACTTATACAAATATCTATTCAATTCTTTACTTGATCATCTGTTTTACTTCTGAATTTGCAGGTATTTATAGGAGAAATGGGGAGGGAAGAGCGCGCTTGAGGATGAGACCAAATCGCTATCTCAACAACAAAAAAGACCTTCTGATAAGGTAGGAGATATGGACAAAATCGCTTGCCAACAGAAAAGATTTTTTGATAAGGGTTGAGATAATGTTGAAGATAAATATTTGTTTATCTCTTAATCTTCAGTTTTATCTTGTTTTCTATCTCTAAATCTTTTAAATATATGTCCCAATCCTTTAGATATTCATTGTATGTTGATAGGGTTGCCTTTGGACTTCTGGATTTGCCTCTTTCCTCGTTTATCCTCGTTGATTCTCCAAGCTAACCAACTAGATCTTCAAAAATCTGATTTTAATTGAATTAGATCTGGGTTTATCCTCTTTGATATGCTCAATCTTCAGTTGTGATTTAAATCCTCCAAAAATCTGATTTAGTTGGCTTGGATTTGTGATTTATCTTCTCCCATCAGATCCTGCACAAATTAGGTATTAAGACAGTATAATTGTAAGATTATTATAGATTGGGTGTAAAAATGTAATAATAAATATGCAATATATGTGTTCAAACAGTTGGCAGTGCCCTGAGAGATTCGATATGAATCTCCAGATATATGCCAATTAACCCTGTAGGCCTCTGAGTTCTTTAAGATTTTTCGGAAGTTGCATTTCTTCGACGACACAGATCTTCACTGGATCGAGGTGAATTCCTTTGGATGTAATAATAAATTCAATGAATTTGCCACTGGCTACCTTTAGGAAGGACTTGATTGGGTTCATCTTCAACTGGTGAGCCGCATGATGTTGAACACTATTTTTAAGTCTGCAAGATGATCGTCTTCGTCACGACTTTTCACAGCAATATCATCGACATAGCATTCTACAGTCTTGCGTATATGCTCAAGGAAGATTGCATTAAGTTGATATGTCGCACTAGTTTTCTCAAGCCAAAGGGCATTACTATTAGCAGTATACTCCAAAGGCGTCCTAAAAGATGTGTATTTCATCTTCAGGGTACATTTTTATTTGATTATACCTGAGAAGCCATCCATGAAAGACATCCTCTCAAAACCACACGTATTGTCGATCATGACATCCGTGATCGGGAGAGGGAATTCATCTTTAGGACAAGCGGCAATTAGATCGCGGGATGCAAAGTCAGATCTTTCCATTCTTTTTAGGAATGGGAACGATATTGGCCACCCAATCTGGATGTTGCTTTTCTCTGACAAAACCAGAGTCTATGAGCTTTTTGACCTCTGTTTTGATTGCTTCCATTATCTCAGGATGGAACAGTCGTTGTTACTGTTTAACTGGTTTAGCATCGGTTGATGGTGAGTCGATGCATAGCAATCTAGGGATTGAGCCCGGGCATGTCCTCATAATTCCAAGCGAAGACATCTATATATTCTCGTATGAGCTATATTATGTCTTCTTTCTCAGAAGGTGACAAGCTCTCACTTATGAAAATGGGCTTGGTGGTTCGTGTTGTTCAAACTGTGTATCCCTAAGAGTATTTAAGTGTTTAATCTATGGATCAGAGTCTGACTGAATTAATTCTTCAGGCTCAAAAGTATCTTCTCCGTCATCTTCCAAATTACTGGTTGATACCATGTTCACTGAGAGACTTTCGAAGATATCGCGGATGCTGACATCTGAGTCTCATGACAACGTTTCTAATGAGTTTTCATGATAGACCTCTTCTTCAGACTCAGGATCTGACGAGACTGGCGTGGATACATAACCGAGTCCTCTTCGGGTCTTGTGATAGTAATCAGGATCTTTGCCTTTCTATACAAATGAACGAAGTAGTGCTTGTTTTTCTTTGCCGAAAATTAAGGCCTGATTCCCTGGTAAAATCATACTCTATTCTTTCCATCATGTGATGTGACTTTTGTCCATAATGAAAGAATTATGGAGGCTCAGAATTACCCCCTTGGCTTTCATAAGCTACGGGCTCAGTTTTGATTCGCCTGAATAGAATCATCGTTTGACCTTTTCGCTTGGCTGGTATTCAAAGAGGGCATTGTGTTTGCTTCCAATCTTTTCACGTACCAAGATGGATGACTTTATTGGTGCATGCAATGATGTCAAAGCTCCTTGCTGACTAAGAATCACTATCTACATCAGTGCTAGTGTCTGATGGTACTGAAAATCACCTAGAGGGAGGTGAATAGGGGATGGCTATACTAAATGGCAAATAATGTGAAATTAAAAATTACTTGCTAGCTACCTAGCAAATATCAATCACAACTGAAGAAATACTTGCAAATAAGTAAACAATATTAGAGTGCAGGTAATTAAAGAGAGAGAAGAGTGAAGAGAGAAAGAGTAAGCAATCGCAAACACAATGATTTGTTTCGAGGTTCAAGCCACCGCTCCACGTTATCGCCTTCAACAGTATGAAGGATTTTCACTATGATCGATCTCACTAGATCGTCAACCATTTACAAGTTCTCACTAGAACTCAATGGACTCACTAGTCCTCTCTCGTGGTGCCGCAACGCCAACACGGAGCTCACTAGCTCACTTCAGGCCGCAACCTTTACAACTTCTCAATAGAAGAAAAACAGTGATCTACACTTGATCACAAATGGCTCACAAGCACAACCCTATAACCAAGATGAGGTGGTGAAGCACTTTGGGATTGTGTAGTGAAAATAGTTTGTAGAGATATAGAGGGAGGGCTCAAACTAAAAAACAAGAATTTGAAAATTTGGCTCAAAAAGTAATCTTTTATGAAAAAGCTAAAACTTGTAAAAACTTGATCTAAGCTTTAGAAATCAAGTTTTTAAGTTTTCCATAGTTTTTATTTATAGGGGATGAAAACATGAGTAGAAAACCTAAAAGGGCCGTTGAGAAAAGACCCATAAAAAGACTAAACAGAATATACCCGTTGGGAAAAATCACAAAAGAAAAGCCTTCTGTCGGTCGACCGGCTAGTCGACCGCCAACGATCAGATTTCTGACGGTTAGGGATAGCGATCGATCGGACGATCGACTGTTTTTTCCAACCAGAGAGTTAAACTCTCTGTCGGTCGATCAGGTCGGTCGACCGGACCCAACCGAGAGCAAAGCTCTTACAGTTGGCTGACCGCCTGGTCGAACGAAGTGCACAAATGCACTTTGGTGCACGTCGGACGACCGCTTGGTCGATCGACAGAGCAATTTGCTCTGCCTACCGTCGACCGCCCAATCGACCAACAAAGGGCCTAAGGCAGGGTATGAAAATCTTTTGAAATAATTCTTTTTTCGATAAAATAACTTTTGATTTTTAAATGCAAAATAGAGTTCTAGGGAGTTGAAGAACCAGTGTGTGATCAAGGATCAACACAAAATAAAGTTAGAACCATATTTTGTCAAAATTCTTTTCTAAATCAAAAACTCAGTTTTTCTGAAACTTGTTTTTCTAAAACTTAATTTGAAAATGGTAAAGAGTATAGTTATGAACTCTCATTAAAAACACAAAGGAGTATGAAATATGTGTGTGTGTGTGTGTGTGTGTGTGTGCGTCAATCCCAAAAGCTGTTAACCTATATCATCTTGGTTTAAACAAATGACTATAAATTCTATCTAAAATACAAAAAGTAAAAATATAAATCTTGATATAGTCTTCTCTAGTGTACTTGATCCTTAAGCTTTTCTATGTGGTTAGTCTCTGGGATCACATCTTCTTGGCTTCCAAATGTGTGAGTCTTGTGATGGAGCCAAAATGCAACAAATAGTTAACCTGAAACTTTGTTAAATAAAATTATTAAAAACATAACCACATATGTTTTGTTATCATCAAAACTAGGGTTAATGGCTTTTGGGCAACAATCTCCCCCTTTGATGATGACAAAACACATGGAGTTATAACCAATAATTTGGGAAGAGACTTTAAGCGAAGCTCCCCCTAAACACATGCATATAGCAAAAATGTGATGTATAAGTTAAATGCATTAATAAAAGCATATGAATAGGATATGTCAATCAAGCTCTATGCAATCCATTTATGCATACCAAGAATATAGAATTATAATGGTGTATGCACAAACAGTTTCCTCCATCCAACCAATAGCCTCCAACCTCCAATATAAGTGGTAGATGGTTGGTATACAAGGGATACACTAAAAATACAAATATACCACGTACCACACACACAGATAATATGTATCAAATATATCAACAGAAAGAAAGAGATACATAACTTCCCAAAGACAATAGAGATATCATAAAATAAATATGTCCATTACAGAGGTTCATGCCAACCTCAAAACAAGTTACATACCACAAAATGCATGTCTAGCAAATACTGCAATGTAATAAACACATGTCCAAAAATACATAAATAAAGACTCAAATAAAAAACACCCTACATAAAAACACCCCAGATAACTCCATAGAATCTATCTCCCCCTTTTTGTCATCAACAGAAGGGGTCAATCCTCCTAAAAGTCTGGATCTTCTAGAGCAGCAGGTGCCTAGGAAGGAGCTGGAGGAGATACCCATGTATCAAACGGAGGACCCGATGTAGGAAGGGGCTGGGAGTGGCCTCTCGGAAGTGGAACAGGCCAAGCGTTCCTACTGTAAGTCTTATCGACATAGGTCTGAAGATAGCGAATAGAGGCCAGATATACTGCAGATCATTATTAACTCTTTACTCCATCCTCTGAAAATTTGCAGACATCTTCAAGTTATGCTCTCGAAGCTGAGCAGAGAGGGCTGAGTATGGATCAAAAGATGCAGAAGAGGCTGAGGAGGATCCAGAAACAACAACATGAATGATAGGAGGGAGCTGAGGAGCAGGAAACATGCTCTCTAGCACGCATCCTCTTTAGAAGAGTGCTGTTGATGTCAACTGACGGTTCGATGGACCGTTCAGTGGAGAGATTAAATTTTCGTTGCTTTAGGAGGCAAGTGATGAGCATCCCAATGGCAAGTGCTGGGTTGGGATCAGGAGATGCTCGGAGGCCATGTAATTGATTATAAGTTTTGGAATATTAACTCCAATGCCTTTCAGAAGGCAATAGATCAAGAGGGGAGCATAACCCCATGCATGACTATATTCTTCTGATTTTTGCAGGAGATTATAGAACACGATTTTGGCTAGGACTTGAGTGGTGAGAGTATAATACTTCACCTCCTCATTTCTAACTAAAGTGGGGTTGTCATCATCGTGAAGTAAAAGAGATGCGGTGAGGGCAGATTCACCGTCAGGATAATCAAACTCATGAAGATTAACATTATAAATATCTACACCCTCACAGGAGAGGTGTAGTAGATGGGCAAAATGATCTAGAGAAATATTTATATCCTTACCTAGAACCCTAGATCTGATGTGATTATTTTAAAATGTCAGATTAGAGTAAAAGTAGTGTACAAGCTCAGGATAGGTTGGTTCTTTAATAGTAATAAGATATTCAAGAGAGCTTGTGCTTAAGATGGTAGCTAAATTTAGGTGCTCAAAATCAGCGAGCACCACAGTTCTACTAGAGAAAACATGTTTATTGTGAGTTACATAAAATTTATGAGAGGTATTTTGAGAAGGGTTGTAGGATGATTCAGGTTGTTTACCCTTCTCAGATCGCCCTTTTAGACATGGTGGAGATGACAATCAAAGGTTTGACACGAAATATAGAAAGATTTACTAGAAAAACTATGAAATCAAGAAGATTTAGAGAGAAGAGAGATTATACCTTGAAAATAAAAAAAATTTCCTTGAAAACAATAGATCTGGAGTGCTGAAGAGAGATCCAACAATTTTTAGGGTTTGATTTTGGAGTAGAGGTGATTTGGGAGGATTAAAGTGAAAGGGGGTAAAGGAAAATAGGGAGGAAGAAGAGAGAGTGACGGTGGAGGAAGTAAGAATGTGAGAAATTTGGGTTTTTAAAACTGGTTATCCACGCCAGACCTGACTCACGGTCGACCGCCCGGTCGACCGGGGTCTAACCGAGAGCAATCTCGGTTACAGTCGGTCGACCGGCTTCAAGCCAAATTTTGTTTTTGAATACCAGGCTACTTCGGTCGACCGCCGGTCAACCGAACTTATGCCAGGTCAACTCAGTCGACCGATTGTTCGACCAAAACAGCCCAAAAACAGTTTTAAAAAATTAGGAATTTAAGGCTTTTGAAAAATAATTTTTACTTGTATATAAAAACACATGAGACAGGGAAATAACACCATAAATCTTATAGGCATGAAAAACACATGAAAATGAAAAAAAAATTTATTTTATTTTATTATAATAATATTAACAATATATTATTTAATAATTAACTCATAAATTAAGCTATTAAAAACAAGATATTGAAGCTAAATACCCTTGACGAGTTCTGATCTTCTCCTCGTCATTCCTTTAGATAAGAGTTGAGGCGTACAATTGCTATCTTGATTTATTGCTTAAATATGGTTTAAATACAATACCCAATCATAAGATAGATACATAGACAAAGTGTGTATATATATATACACACATATAATAAAGATATCTATTAACCTAGTAAGAAAAGTACTCTACATATGGGCAAGAAAATCATGGGCTAGTAAAGAATAAAAGCAAAGTTAACAAATTAGCTCAAATTTAGACAAGATACAAAAATAAGAATAGGCATTTCTACACAACTAAAGTATATTTCATAAAAAGAAACTAGCTGATCCTATACATGTATAGATCTAACTAGAAATGAAATTTTCAAGTGGAGAACTTACCAAACTATGGGCAATCTCCAAAATAGGTGCCTCTTGATAGTGATGCAATGTGACGGGATCCGTTGAGTTTAGATGCATCCACTACCAAGGTACTATCTCCCCCTATGTCTTGGAGGAGGACGACACACCTGAATCAATCAAGTTTGGTGTGTTCTTTGTGTTGGCCTAAAAGGTTACACTCTCCATTTATTGAGTTTTGATGATGACAAACCAAATTAGTGCTATTTGGTACTAATGAGTTTGTTTAAGATAAGTTTCAGGTTAGTACCATATTTGGAGGCCATTGCTTAGCTATTGCAACAACTTCTAGGTTTCATGAAGCAAAGAAGGCATATTGCATATCAAGGAAGGAACATAGAAAAAGGGCTCTAGCAAGGCATAGCATGGCTCAAGACTTGAAGATTTCTCAACAAGATTTGTTTTTAGTTTTATAGGTCTAGAATTTTGTTAAAGAATGATGAATAGGTTTGAAGCTCTAACACACACGTTTTTGCGCACATCCCATTTCTAAGTTTATTTCATATAAATTATACAAAAAATAGTTTGATACAAATCCTCTGCCTATATATCCATGCTTATGTTTTAACTAATTATTATTTAAAACACCTTCTGATAAAATTTTTATCTCCTCAAAATTTTGTCTGAAAAATGATTTTTGGCCTGAGACGGTCGACCGCCCCGGTCGACCGTGCCTGTGTCAGGTTTTGCTGGTCGACAGTCCGAGTCGACCGTAGTTCTGGCAATGCACGTATCAGTGTGCATGTCTCACGGTCGACCGGGACGGTCGACCGGGACGAGCCTGACTGTAAGTCCTTAGTCTCTGTTTGTTTCGGTCGACCGGGCCGGTCGACCGTAGCCGGCAACGGTCGTTTTCTTTGAACTAGCGGTCGACCGGACCGGTCGACCAGACTAGCCGTTGAACAGTAAATGGCTATTTTCTGGGCTGTTTTAAATTTTGTCTTTTTGTGTTTAAAATTAGTTTAAGGGATATATTTCAAACTTAATACTCTCTGATTAATCCTAATTATGTTTTATCCCTAAACCCTAGCCCTCTCCTATAAATAGGGGTGTTTGGGGAGAGATTGCTTACGACAATTAATTACAAGAGAAAAATTCCAAAAGTTTCCAAGTTTAAGGCTTTCAAAAGATCTGGTTTTTGTGCTGAAATTCTCTCATTTTCTGAAGTGTTTTTTTTAAAAAGAATTCTCTGATTTCATTCTCTTTTCTCCTTACACACAAGAGCTTCATTCCTACTCATTGTTCTCTAAGGACCTTTTGTAAGGGAAGAGACATTTGAAAGAGAGAGTTTGTGGTCTTTTGACTACTCAGAAATTGCTTGTAATTGAGATTGTGGAGTTGGATACTCCGGTGTAATTGTGATTTCTTTGTGATAGTGGAAGTAGCTAGAATCCTTCTGGGGAAGGCGGGGAGTAGAGCTGGGTGCTCGAACCTCGATAACATATCCTTGTGTTTGCGTTTGGTTTACATTCTTGCACTTATTACTTGCTTATCATCATCATTGCTATATTTACTTGCTTTCATTCATCCTGTGAATCTTGTTGGGTGATTGTTACATCTTAATTTTTAATTTGTCCATTGATTAGCATTATCACCTATTCACCCCCCTCTAGGTGATTTTTAATTGGTATCAGAGCTTGGACTCTAGGTTTTGACTTAACATCCATAGAGAGATCCTTAAAATTTGCTAATCAACATTTTCATTCATACATTCATACACTAGTAAACATGGCCGATAACATTAAAACCCCTCCTAAATTTGATGGACTTAATTTCCCTATTTGGAAGGTTAGGATGACTATATTTTTGCAATCTTTGGGTAGCTTAGTGGCCAAGTCCTTGACCAAACCCTATGTAGCACCCGATAGTGATGAGAGCACTTGGACCGACTTCAACTTTAGAGAATATGAGGCTAACTCCAAGGCCCAAAACTCCCTATTAACCGCCTTGAATGAGGATGACCTTACACGGGTAATTCATTGCCAATCCGCCTATGAGAATTGGCAACATTTATTGGTCATACACGAAGGGACTTCACAAGTCAAGAGAGCTAAGATAGATCTCTTGAGGTCCCAATATGAGTCATTTAAAATGATTGATGATGAGTCTATTGATAGTATGATTACAAGATTTACTAAAATCACTAATGGTCTTTCTTCCTTAGGTGATGACATCTCCAACGATCAAAAGGTGCGGAAAGTGATTCGGGCTCTTCCGTCTTCATGGGAGATAAAGGCCACCACCTTAAAAGAATTGAACGACAAGGACGAGATGGACCTCATTAGTCTCATTGGGAACCTAAAGACCCATGAGATGGAGAAGAAGGCAAGAGAAGAGGCCACTACTTCAAAGAAGAAATCCATAGCCTTCAAGACTTCATCCACCAATGATGACGATGAAGAAGACGAAGAAGAAGATGAGGAGCTAACTCTACTTGTGCGGAACGTCAAGAGGTTGTACCGGAAGAACAAGCTCAACTTCCGGAGAAAATTTGAAGGAAAAGAGGAGAGAAGGATCATTTGCTATAATTGCCGCAAACCCGGACATATCATGGCGGATTGCCCGGAGTTCAAGAAGAAGATGACTTCCTCCTTCAAGCCAAAGAAGCCGGAGGAAAAGAAAGCATACAAGGCAACGTGGGATTCGGAAAGCGAGTCCGAAGAAGAGGTGGATACGGCAAACATGTGTTTCATGGCAAACACTCCCAAGGTAACCTCTCAATCTCTTGATGATGAAGATGATGAATTAAGTAAGGAAGTTCTTGTACATGATTTTGTTGAACTTTTCGAAACTTATGATAACAAGAAACTTGAATGCTTAAAATTGCAAAAGGAAGTTGCTTTTCTCAAAAATCAACTTGCTATGGTTTCTAAAGAAAAGGATGATATTTCTTCTAATCTTACTTCTATTCAAATGAGTTTAATGCCTACAAGGTTTCTTGTAAGGGAAAATCTCCTATTGTTGATGAAAAAGAAATTTCCTCTTTAAAAACTAAAATGGTTGATTTTGAAAAAGTTTTGAAAGATTTTACTTTTAACACTAAGAAACTTGAAGAAAAGTTTTCCAAAAAGCACACCTCTCATTCACATGCTCACACTACACATGCTAAATCTTTTCATGCTCACAACTCTCATGCTCACAAATCACACACTCATTATGCTTTCAAATATGGTAGAGTATATAGATGCACATATTGTGGTAAGAATGGACATTTAGCTAAATTTTGCTATGACCAAGTTAATAGATCAAATAATCTTGTTTGGTTAATGAAACTAACCCTCTAGGACCAAAGAAAATGTGGGTACCAAAATCAAGTCCTAAATTATTTGATGTAGGTACACACCAAGGCTCCAAGACGTAGGGAGCGGTGGTACCTTGATAGTGGTTGTTCAAGACATATGACGTGGGATATCAACAACTTTACAACCCTATCAAGGTACGAGGAAGGTGGCTCCGTCACCTTCGGGGATGACTCCAAAGGCACTATCATCGGTATAGGTAACATTCAAATTGGTGCATCTCCTATTATAGAAAATGTTGTTTTAGTAGATGGTTTAAAACATAATTTGCTTAACATTAGTCAACTTTGTGACCGTGGACTTAAAGTTGTTTTTGATGATTCTTATTGCAAGATTTTTGATGTTAAATCCGATGTTTGTATTCTTACCGGTTTTCGTGACAATAATGTTTATATCATTGACATGCTTAATTTAGATTGTTCTACTAAATGCTTGAATGCTTTTGATGAAAATTCTTGGCTTTGGCATAGAAGATTAGGACATGCATCTTTTGACCATCTTGCTAGAATTAATTCTAAGGATTTAGTAAAGGGTATACCTTGCTTGAAGTTTGAGAAAGACCGCATTTGTGGTGCGTGCCAACTTGGGAAACAAACCAAGTCTTCCTTCAAACCAATTAAGGATATCATGACTACTAGGCCCTTAGAACTAAATCATATGGATCTTTTTGGACCAACACAAACTAAAAGTTTAAATGGTAGTAGATTTGCATTTGTTTTAGTTGATGATTTTTCCCGTTTCACTTGGGTTTCTTCTTGCAAAATAAAGATCAAACTTTTTCTCATTTCAAAATTTTTCGAAAAAGGGTTGAAAAAGAAAAAGGCTTTTCGATTTTGAGAATAAGGAGTGATAGAGGTGGTGAGTTTGTTAACCAACTCTTCATGACTTATTGTGATGAAAAGGGAATCAAGCATGAAATGTCTTGTCCTAGGACTCCACAACAAAATGGAGTAGTGGAAAGGAAAAATAGAACACTTCAAGAGATGGCTAGGACAATGATAAGTGAATATGACCTCCCTCAATATTTATGGGCCGAGGCCGTAAACACCGCATGCTATATTTCAAATCGTATTTATGTGTGTAAGAATTCTTCCAAAACATCTTTGAAATGTATCATTCTAGAAAACCTAATGTTGCATATTTTAAAGTTTTTGGATGCAAGTGTTTTATTTTAAATACTAAGGAGAATTTGGGTAAATTTGATGCTAAGGCTTATGAAGCTATCTTTGTTGGATATTCTTCTACTAGCAAAGCATACAGAGTATTTAATAGATCTTCACATACTATTGAAGAAACCATGCATGTTAAATTTGAAGAATCTAATGTGTTTGTTGAGAATGTTGTAGAGATTGAACCATTAGGTGAAAACATGGAGAAACTATCCTTGAAGGACTCACCGCTCAAGAAGAAAAGCAAGAATCAATTGGTGATGTTCAAGAGGATAAAGAGGAAAGCTCTCAACCGCTTCCTAAAACTTGGAGATACGCTACAAATCATCCTAAGGAGCTCATCTTGGGTGATGCATCTAAAGGAGTCACAACGCGCTCCAAACTCCATGACCTATGTGGTAACTTTGCTTTCATTTCTCATTTTGAACCCAAAAACATTCTCGAAGCTGAGACGGACCCATATTGGTTGCTTGCCATGCAAGAGGAACTCAATCAATTTGAGCGCAACCAAGTTTGGCACCTTATTCCTAAGCCCCACGATAGACCAATAATTGGTACTAAGTGGATCTTTAGAAACAAGATGGATGAGTTCGGAAATGTAATTAGGAATAAAGCTAGGTTAGTGGCCCAAGGTTACACTCAAGTTGAGGGAATTGACTTTGAGGAGACCTTTGCACCCGTAGCACGGCTTGAAGCCATACGGATGACACTAGCTTTTGCATCTTTCAAAAATTTTAAACTTTTTCAAATGGATGTGAAAAGTGCCTTTTTGAATGGTTTTATTAATGAAGAAGTTTATGTTTCTCAACCTCCTGGTTTTGTTGATCATGTTCATCCCGATTTTATTTTTAAACTTGATAAAGCTTTATATGGATTGAAACAAGCTCCTAGAGCTTGGTATGAAAGGCTTTCTAGTTTTCTAATTTCAAATGATTTTGTTAAAGGCAAAGTAGACACAACTCTATTTACTAAGCATGTTGATAATGATATATTAATTGTGCAAATTTATGTAGATGATATAATTTTCGGTTCTACTAATGAGCTTTTATGCAAGGATTTTGAAAAGGTCATGCAACTTGAATTTGAAATGTCTTCAATGGGTGAGCTCAATTTCTTCCTTGGACTCCAAATCAAGCAATTGCAAAACGGGACGTTCATAAGTCAAGCCAAGTACGCAAAGGAACTCGTAAAGAAGTTTGGACTTGAAGGCTCAAAGACTTGCAACACTCCCATGGCAACTACAACCAAGCTTGATAAAGATGACCAAGGTAAAAATGTTGATATTAAATTATATAGAAGCATGATAGGAAGTCTTTTATATTTAACGGCAAGTAGGCCGGATATCATGTTTAGTGTGTGTCATTGTGCTAGATTTCAATCGTGTCCTAAAGAGTCCCATCTTATTACGGTAAAACGCACTATTCGTTATATTAAGGGCACTATTGGGATGGGTCTATGGTATCCGAAAACCGGAGATTTCTCAATGATGAGTTATTCGGATGCCGACTATGCGGGTTGTAGAGTAGATAGAAAGAGTACTAGTGGGACATGTCAATTTCTTGGTAATTGTCTTGTTTCATGGTCCTCTAGGAAACAAAATTCCGTAGCACACTCAACCGCCGAGGCGGAGTATGTTGCCGCGGGGACTTGTTGTGCACAAGTCCTTTGGATGAAACATACTCTCCTTGATTTTGATTTGCATTTTGATCATATAAAAATATTTTGTGATAATACTAGTACTATACACATGACTAAGAATGCAAATCAACATAGTAAGACCAAGCACATTGAGATTAAATATCACTTTCTTAGAGATCATTTTGAGAAAGGAGAAATAAATATTGATTATGTTTCTACGGATTTGCAACTAGCCGATATTTTCACTAAACCTCTTGATTTTGCTAGATTTTCGTTTATTTGTGGAGAACTTAATGTTTGTATTATTGATTAAACATGTGATTCCTAACCCTTTTTGATGTATGACAAAAAGGGGGAGAATAAGTTAGTGCATGATAAAAATAAATTTATATGGTCTTGGTTCCATATGAGTTTATATGAGTTTATATATGTTTTTGTTGTCTTGTTTTGTTTTCATGCGTTTTGAGAATTCTTGTGTTTTGTGAGTATCAAGAAAATAACATGTGATTTTCATTATTGTTTCAATTGGTTTAAATTGGTATCAAAAGCATATATGTTTTTTTTTTCAATTGGTTTAAATTGGTATCAACATTATTGTTTCAATGGTTTCAACATATATGTTTTTATGTTTTCAATGAATTCTTATGTTTTGAGTTTAAATGTTTTCTTTATATAGCATAATTTGAGGGAGAGTTTTTCTCCTCCCCTATATTTTTATCTTGTAGCCTATTTGTTTTGTCATCATCAAAAAGGGGGAGATTGTTGGCCCAAAAGGTTACACTCTCCATTTATTGAGTTTTGATGATGACAAACCAAATTAGTGCTATTTGGTACTAATGAGTTTGTTTAAGATAAGTTTCAGGTTAGTACCATATTTGGAGGCCATTGCTTAGCTATTGCAACAACTTCTAGGTTTCATGAAGCAAAGAAGGCATATTGCATATCAAGGAAGGAACATAGAAGAAGGGACTCTAGCAAGGCATAGCATGGCTCAAGACTTGAAGATTGCTCAACAAGATTTGTTTTTAGTTTTATAGGTCTAGAATTTTGTTAAAGAATGATGAATAGGTTTGAAGCTCTAACACACACTTTTTGCGCACATCCCATTTCTAAGTTTATTTCATATAATTATACAAAAAATAGTTTGATACAAATCCTCTGCCTATATATCCATGCTTATGTTTTAAACTAATTACTATTTAAAACATCTTCTGATAAAATTTTTATCTCCTCAAAATTTTGTCTGAAAAATGATTTTTGGCCTGAGACGGTCGACCGCCCCGGTCGACCGTGCCTGTGTCAGGTTTTGCCGGTCGACAGTCCGAGTCGACCGTAGTTCTGGCAATGCACGTATCAGTGTGCATGTCTCACGGTCGACCGGGTCGAGCCTGACTGTAAGTCCTTAGTCTCTGTTTGTTTCGGTCGACCGGGCCGGTCGACCGTAGCCGGCAACGGTCGTTTTCTTTGAACTAGCGGTCGACCGGACCGGTCGACCGGACAGTAAACGGTTATTTTCTGGGCTGTTTTAAATTTTGTCTTTTGTGTTTAAAATTAGTTTAAGGGATATATTTCAAACTTAATACTCTCTGATTAATCCTAATTATGTTTTATCCCTAAACCCTAGCCCTCTCCTATAAATAGGGGTGTTTGGGGAGAGATTGCTTACGACAATTAATTACAAGAGAAAAATTCCAAAAGTTTCCAAGTTTAAGGCTTTCAAAAGATCTTGGTTTTTGTGCTGAAATTCTCTCATTTTCTGAAGTGTTTTTTTAAAAAGAATTCTCTGATTTCATTCTCTTTTCTCCTTACACACAAGAGCTTCATTCCTACTCATTGTTCTCTAAGAACCTTTTGTAAGGGAAGAGACATTTGACAGAGAGAGTTTGTGGCCTTTTGACTACTCAGAAATTGCTTGTAATTGAGATTGTGGAGTTGGGTACTCTGGTGTAATTGTGATTTCTTTGTGATAGTGGAAGTAGCTAGAATCCTTCTGGGGAAGGCGGGGAGTAGAGCTGGGTGCTCGAACCTCGATAACATATCCTTGTGTTTGCGTTTGGTTTACATTCTTGCACTTATTACTTGCTTATCATCATCATTGCTATATTTACTTGCTTTCATTCATCCTGTGAATCTTGTTGGGTGATTGTTACATCTTAATTTTTAATTTGTCCATTGATTAGCATTATCACCTATTCACCCCCCCTCTAGGTGATTTTCACTTTGGTACCCAAATCTTTTTGGGTCCTATAAGGTTATTATTTTCTCGAACCCAAACTTTTTTATTTAGCATATTTAACCTAGCATAACAAAATTTTGCTAAACGGCTTTTGCGGCCGCAATGTGCACATGTGTACACTTTGCCATACATGAAAGCATACTTATGTTGATGTGTGTGTGCATATTTTTCATGGTGTGTTTTAGATGAATGAAATGTATGTTTCATGTGGGTTTTTCCCTTTGGAAACATAGAGGCAAATTTGTTCATATAAAAAACACACCTTTCAAAGTGGTATCCAAAACATCAATACGCTTTTGAATATCCAAAAATTTATTTTTGTTAAAAATAATGTTGGGACTTTTATCCTTACAAACAAGTTTGTATTTATTTAAATCCTTTTTCATTTTTTCAAAAGAAATGGAAAAGTCATTTTTCTCTATAAAAATAATTTCTAGCTTATTCCTTAGAAAATTATTTTCCTTTTTCAATTTTTATTTTGTGCAAGAGAAATTTCATACTTATTTTATAATTCTTCAAAAAATTGTATAAGTTCATCCATAGTTAAATCATTATCATCTAAAGATGTTTTGAGATTTACCATGGACTCTTCCTCTCTGTTTGCCATGAAGCAAACGTGTGCGGCATCAATTTCCTCTTCGGAATCCGTCTTCGAATCATCCCAAGTGGCTACTATCGCTTTCTTCTTCTTATGCACATTCTAGGAGGTAGTAGTTTGAAGTGAGGGGCAATTCGCAATTAGATGGCCCGTCTTCTTGCAATGAAAGCGAGGACCCGTCTCCTCTTTCTTCTTTTCAATTCTTCCATGATGTCTTCCTCTTCGGAAGTTGCTTTGTCTTCCTTTCTTATAAAACATTTTGCCCACTTTACCAATGAGCATGGCAAAGTTCGCATCACCGCCTTCTGACGATTCTTCAACATCAAAGGATGATGAATTAGCCTTGAAAGCTATTGCTTTCTTCTTTGGAGTCTCCCTTTCTTCTCTCACCTTCTTTTTTATCTCATGGGTTTTGAGATTTTCAATGAAGCCGGAGAAGTCCATCTCCTCTCTACCGTTGAGCTCCTTGAGAGTTGTTGCCTTGACTTCCCAAGCTTTGAAAAGAGCTCTAATGACCTTCAGGATCTTTTGGTCAATCTTAATGGAGTCACTTAAAGAAGATAAACCATTAGTAATCTTGGTGAACAGAGTGAGCATCTCATCTATACTTTCATTTTCAAGCGTAAAAAAATTCTCATATTGAGAATGGAGCAAGTCAACTTTAGATCTCTTGACTTGCGACGTCCCCTCATGAGTAATAATAAGATCATTCCAAACCTCATAAGCAGATTTGTAATTAATTACACGAGAAAGATCATCATCATTTAATACTTGTGTAAGTGCATATTGGGCTTTAGCATTGGTCTCATAGTCCTTACCGGTTGCTTCGGGCCATGTTCCTCATTACCGTGAGGTTCAACAAATTCTTTGGTAATAGCCTTAGCAACTTTAACTCCTAGGGACTTAAGGAATAGGTTCATTTTGACCTTTCAAATGGGAAAGTTCCACCAATCAAATTTAAGTGGGGACTTGATGCTAGAGAAATCGCGTGGTTGAAAATACACCTAGAAGGGGGTGAATAGGTGTACTAGATAATCTAATGACAAATGATACAGAATTTAAAACTCAATTGCAACATACTATGTATAACCAAAGAGGGTAGCTGAATTCCCATGAAGGGCTCTGGACTATCTCCTCGAGATTAATCTAAATAAGACTTGAGATGCTATATGAAGCTCTCTTGGTTTAACACAAGTTTGGGCACACAAACAATACCAAGCATGTATGAGATATGAACAATATAAAACAATGCAATGTATAAGAGAGATAGAGTTTAGAGATAGTGGATCAAATACAAATACCAAGATATGTTTCGAGATTCAAGCCACTGCTCTACGTCCCCGCATTCACACAGAAGGATTTCCACTACGTCCACACAGGACCTCCCACAAAGGGAACCTCCACCAAGGAATTACAACTCTACACTTGGAGTACACTTCTCCACTCTCAAATACAACCACCTCTACACAATAGGGACAAGGCACAAATCCAAACCACAATCACCTCTACATAAGAGGGATAAGGCATAAAGCCAAAACTACAATCACCTCTACACAAGAGGGATAAGGTACAAAGCCAAACAACAATCACCTCTACACAAGAGGGATAACCACAAACCCAAAACAAAACTCCAATCACCTCTACACAAAACAATCACCTCTACACAAGAGGGATAAGCACAAACCCAAAACAAAACTTCAATCACCTCTACACAAGAGGAATAGGCACAAAGCCAAAGCAAAGTAGAGATTACAACACTTGGTGATCACAATAGACCACAAACAATTTTCCTCACATAAACAAGATCCTATAGATATGATTAGATATGATAGCTCAAGTGTGAGAAAACAAGGTGCTTGGAAATCAAAATCACAAAGAAAAATAATTGAAAAAAATACTAGATAGAAAAAAATAAAGATCAAAACCAATTTCCCAAAGACTATTTTTCTTTGATTTTTCCAACCCTTGAAAACAAAATAAAAGATAGAAATTTGAAGCACAAAAACTCTTTTGAAACTCCTTAGAAAATGGGTAAGATGGCACTAGAAAACTATTTCTCTTGAAACCCAAAACTTTGATTTTCAATAGAATTGTTGTTGTGATTTTAATCCATCCTAATAACCTTTTATATAGGTTTTAGAAAAACAAATTTAGAATAGTTTTACCAGGTTTAAAAGGAATAAATTGACTCTTAAAATCAAACAAAACACGTTTTAAAAATATGTTAAAAATCAGCCTCCAGAAAATTAGCCGTTACTGCCAATCTAGCAGAATGGCGGTCGACCGTCCAACGGTCAAATTTCTGACCGTTGGGCCAACGGTCGACCGCTAAGTCGACCGACACACGCGAAAGCTGGGTGGTTACAGTCGGTTGACTGCCCGGTCGACCGGCCTTCTAGGCTGGACTTGTGCACGTCCTCGTGCACATCGGTCGACCGGTCCGATCAACCGACCTCTTGTCCGGTCGACCGCCAGCTGGTTCTGGCAGGGATAAAGGGTATTAAAACTTAGACATTTTAACTCCAATAAAATCTCATAAATTCTCATAAATTTTACAAAAATCAGTTCTTAATAAATATTTGAAGAACAAATATATGTGAAAGAAATCAACACATATTACAAACTATTTGAACTATTTTTGTGATATAAAATATTTGGCCTTAAACAAAAACAGTATTTTTTAAAATTTGAATATTAAAAAGAAAAACCGTTTTCTTCAAAACTTGTATAAATACAAAAATATGATATTGAAACATATTTGAAGCATATTGTTTATGGATAGAATCCAATACAAATATAAATTATATATCTATATTTTTGACAGGAAATCCAAAAATAGGTTTTGTTAATTACAAAACTCTAAACATATGAATAGGATCATCAAAATAAGTTTTTCTAACTAAATGAAGCATAGATGTATATAGATGAAATCCAATATACATTAAAACATGGAAGCTTGTTTTGATTCTATCTATTCATGAAAATCATATATATGTATATTCGAAAACCAAAACCGGTTAAACGAAAACCAAACATATTGAACTTGTGTGTGTGTGTGAACTTGAGCATATCAACACTATCTATCTTTACACAAGATCTAATCACAACTAAACTAAACACAAACTGAAGTCTTCTTGTAGAACTCTTTCTCCAAGTCGACTCGATCCAAACATGATCCAATGAGCTTGACTCCAACTGAGTGCTTGATGTGATCTTAGCGCGCGAGCTCTTGAATCTACATGTGTTATCTCCCAAACTCCTTTGTTGAAGCTAAGCACCTACTAAGATCTTGATAAATAACTAAAGTTATATAAATACAAGATCATTAGTATATAACTACATGAGTTAATCGTCATCAAAACTAGAGTGATGGGCCTTTGGGCCAACAATCTCCCCCTTTTTGATGATGACAAAACTCATGGAGTTATATATGCATTGATTAATGATTAGCTTCATAGAAGCTCCCCGTTAACTCATGCATAGCAATAAACAATTAGATATTCAATGAAATGCATAAACTAAACAAAATATTTATACATAAATATCAATATTAAGCAATGCATATATAAACTCACTAAATTCTTCTCCCCTTTTTTGTCAATTCATCAACAAAGGGGTGAGGACAATCAAACAAAAAAGATGTATATGCGATATACATTCATAAAGAGGAGAGACGATAAGTTAGCTTCCCCTACATATATGCATTATATGGAGAAGGGATGACTAGACCCTAACCCACATCATGTGTTAGCTTCAAAACTGGATTTGAATCCTTTGTTGAAACTAATCACCTACTAAGATTGTGATAAATATTTGAAACTTATTAAACACAAGATAATTAGTAAATTTTCATAAGTTAGTCATCATCAAAACTAAGGTGAAAGGCCTCTGGGCCAACAATCTCCTTCTTTTTCATAGAAGCTCCCCCTTAACTTATGTTTAATCAATAAACACATAAAGATATGCAATATAGTTCAAGATACCAAATGAAAGCAATATATATATATATATGTATGTATATATATATATATATGTATGTATGTATGTATGTGTGTGTGTGTGTGTGTGTGTGGTGTGTGTGTGTGTGTGTGTATATATATATATATATATATATATATATATATATATATATATATATATATATATATATATATATATATATATATATATATATATATATATATGCGCATAAACACTAAATAAAACATGCATATATAATCACAAATATTTTTCTCCCTTTTTGTCACTCATCAACAAAGGGGTGAAGACAAACAAACAATACCAATAAAACATATTTTGAAACAAAATTTTGATACCAATAATAAACAATCAATTGAAAGAAACCAATTGAAAGTAAAATAATCTTTTTACTAATTAAATTTAAACATTATTTTTACCAATTGATACTAATAAAAAGGTATGATACCAATTGAAAGTAAAAACTAAATTTTTTTTAGGTAAATACTAAAACCATTATACACTATAGATACCAAATTGAGAATAATACTAATTTAACATTATTGATGCCAATATTGAAAATGTCAGCATATACTAAAATAAAGTATTTTTCATCATAAAGAGTGGGAATAAGATAACAATTAAAATAAAACCAATTGAAACAAGAATTTTTCTCCCCCTTTATGAAATACTAATAAAAATAATGCATAAGCTTGTATATGATACCAATTGAAAAATAATTGACATTAATGACTAAATTAAGCTTAGAAAGAAATAATTTGTGATTAACGATGTATGGACATGTATGTTTAAAGCACAAGAAAAATATTTATATGTATGTATCAGAGCAAAACAATTTTGATATGATCCATACAAAAAAAACATGAGTATACAAAATGAGTTTTCATTTAAAAATCATGTATATCTCATAACTGACGTACATTTTGATATCAATGTAAGTGAAACATGAAGTACATTTTGATACCAAAAAAATATTAATTGAAATCAATGCATAAATTTGTAGATATACAAATAAACATTTAGAATTAGATCAAGCTTAGAATAAACCTTTTGTACTTAAATAAAATATACGGCATTACAAAATAAGCACAATCTAAATCATATATATGTATGTATGAAAATAGAAATATTACTCGAAATTTAATGTATACATATATAGGAAAACAAAATATGAGTATATAAAAGGAATTTTTATTGAAATCATGTATATCTCATACCTATCACCCTATTCATGCACATGTTTGAAAGATATTCAATAAGGTACACAAGGCATGATCGTCCAACCATCCGCCCTTTGCATGGTAGGAATTTTTAAAAATAAGATTTGAAAATCATTTTGGCATAGTTTGAAAAACACTACTACATTGAAGAATAACGAAGCTAGTTTTATGATAATTTTGAAAACTAGTGAGAAATCCTTCAAGTAAGGAAAAAAATAAATATATATTCATGAAATATGCATAACACAAATATGCATAACACACAAAAGTTGTCACTCAAGATCTATAAACTCAAAAATGCGCTTATAAATAAAGTCATGAGTAAATATAAAAATGCGAGTGTACAATAATCATGTAAATGACATATTCATGAAAATAAACATGAAAATCATTAAAACTAAAATTTTCATCAAAATTAAACAAGCTTCAAGGTATATGTATGTTTTGTCGAAACTAAAAGTATACAAACATATACCAAACACAAGTGTGTACATAATATAATTTTTCATGAAGACAAGTGACTCTAGGATATACATGTATATCTATTAGTTTTAGACAAAATTGACACATACATGAAGCTAAACACAGTTTTATGAAAATATGTACAAAAATAGGGAAAACAAGTTAGATGCAAGGATCATCAAAACAAAGTTATACAAGTACATCTAATGGGCACAAATGAGTAATAGAATACAAACACATGATAATTAAATATGGTCACTAATTGTATAAGTATAAACATAAGTTCTAATGACAATAACATCCAAACAAGTAATCAACACATGATGTGCAAAAACATAAACAAATATGATCATTAGGTTAAATCACGTGTTTTAGAACTAGGATATACACAATAGCTAAACTATAGTGAGAACACAAAAATATAAGTCCATATGAACATGGGTGTGTCTCAAATACTCTCTATGAACATGGGTGTGTCTCAAATACTCTCGATCGACTCAAGGGAATTTGCCTGTCGGTCGACCGAGGCCAGAACCATAGAGTGACTCTCTGACCGGTCGACAGTCGACCGGCCGGTCGACAGTCGACCGGCCGGTCGACAGTCGACCGGACGGTCGACCGACCCATAGGCCAAGGCAAGCTGTGCACGTCTATACACATCGGTCGATCACCCGGTCGATCGAGCTCTGGTCCAGTCGACCAGTCGGTCGACTGCCAGAGGTCTCAGGCTGGTTTTTTTAGGTTTGAAAACTTGGTCTTTTTAATACCTATAAAATCCAATAAAATCACATAAAATTCACAAAAATAAGTTCTTATAAATATTTGAAGAACAAATATGCGTGACTAAACTTCAGCACATATTTCAAACAATTTGAACTATTTTTTAGGCATATATTTTAGCTTTAAACCAAAATCGGTATTTTCCAAAACTTATATTTTGAAATAAAAATCCATTTTCTCCAAAACTTGTATAAATATAAAAATATGATATAAAAACACTTTTGAAGCATATTGTGTATGGATAGAATTCAATACACATATAAGAGATATATCTATGTTTTTGACAATAAATCCAAAACTAAGTTTTGTTAAAAACAAAACTTAAAACCAAGAACTAGATATACATAAAAGTAAGTTTTTAGATAATGTGAACTAAATAATGTATATGGATGAATCCACTATACATATTAATCATGTAAACTTCTTTTGATTCTATCTATTCATGAAAACTAAAGATATATTCTTGAAAATCCAAAACCGATTAAACCGAAACCAAAAACTAATGAACTTGAGTGTGTGTGAACTTGAGCATATCAAACACTAGTCTATCTGTAAACAAGATCTAAAGTAAAACTCAACTAAACAAACCGAAGTCTTCTTGTAGAACTCCTCCAAGTTGACTCGAACCAACCACGATCCAAAGAGCTTGACTCCAACCGAGTGCTATATGCGATCTTGACGCGCGAGCTCTTGAATCATAATGTGTTAGCTCCAAACTGGCTTTGAATCCTTTGTTGAAGCTAATCACCTACTAAGATCTTAATCAACATCTGAAACTTATTAAACACAAGATGATTAGTAAACTAACCTTCATAAGTTAGTCATCATCAAACTAAGGTGAAAGGCCTCTGGGCCAACAAACCCTTGGTGCAGCAACCGCGAACTCAAGCAACGGTGTATGCTCTAAGCCAACAGGATGCTTAGGCATCGACTGCAGTGGTGAAAGGTATGATTTTTTACCGAGACATACTTCTTGAGTGCTATTTGGTTCTAGTTACTTTTGCATCCAAACTAAACAAGAACCCTAAACCTTTGAAATTCCAACTAATGTCATCTATACCCTAGTAGGTACTGAGATAGTATCTTATATACATATAAATTGGATGTGAAGTCAAGATAAGAGAAGTTAAAACACTAGTAGACCTAGTGAAATTGGGGAAAATGGATTATTATGTTATTTTAATAATGGATTGGTTATCCACCTATCATGCACAAGTAGATTGTCACCATAAGAGAATAATTTTCAGCATGGAAGGGGGTTCCAAAATACATTTTGAAGGAATAAAGAATAAGAAGAATGTATCAATAGTTTCAGCCATATAAGCCATGAAGTTACTAAGACAAGGATACCAAAGGTTTCTCGCAGCAGTATGGGATAAGAAGGAAGTTGAATCAAAAGATAAGGATATAAACATTGTAAGAAAATACCTTTCCTGAGGACTTACCGGTTATGCCCCTAGATCGAAAGATTGAATTTCTATTAAATTTCTACAAGGCCGGCCCCTATATCTAAAGCTCCTTATAGGATGGCTCCAGTAGAAATGAAGGAGATGGAAGTTTAATTACAAGAATTATTGGATAATGGGTTTATCTGACTTAGTGTTACATGGATAGTCTCGGTATTGTTCGTCAGAAAGAAGGATGGAAGTATAAGGCTATACATCGATTATAGAGAGTTGAACAATGTCACAGTTAAGAATTAGTACCCACTCCTTAGAATTAATGATTTATTTGATCAACTTCAAGGTGCCAGTATATCTTTCAAGATTGACCAAAGATTGGGATACCACCGATTGAAGGTTAAACCAGATGATGTGTCAAAACTACTTTCAGACCTGGAGATGGACAATACGAGTTTCTGGTAATGTCGTTGGGTTGACCAATGCCCCAACAACATTCATGGATTTAATGAACATAGTATTTCAACTAAATTTAGACCAGTTTGTGGTAGCATTTATTGATTATATACTGATATACTTTATGAAGCTAGAAGCAATTAAAGACTAGCCCTAGCTTGCTAATGCCTCATGAGAATAGTATTGCAACTATTAAGAGAAAAGCAATTATATTCAAAATTTAAGAAATGTGGAATCTGGTTAGAATAAGTTGAATTCCTCAAGCATATTATATCTAAAGAGAAAGTATTGGTGAACCCTACGAAGGTAGAAGCGATTAAAGACTGGCCCGGCCTGCTAATGCCTCTAAAGTATGAAGTTTTCTAGGACTGGCCAAATACTATCAGATTTGTGGAAGGGTTTTCCAAGATAGTGTCCCTGACTCAATTAACAAAAGGAATATTAAATTTATATAAGGTGAATGCCAAGAGAGAAGCTTCTAAGAACTGAAGAATTATGACCTGACGATTCAAATAACCCAAGGAAGGCGAATGTTGTAGCCAATGCAGTAAGTCAGAGATCTGGAGGATCATTAGCTTCATTGGTAACTCAATAACCACGTTTACTAATAAACTTAGAAGAGATGCAAATAGAGATCAGATTGAAGGAACCCATGGATATGTTGAGCCAGTTGAATCAAGTTAGTATCCAATTTAATTTATACAATCAGATTAAGGAAGCACAACAGAAAGATAACACGATTAAGAAAATCCTGGAAAAAGTACAAGAGGGGAAGTTAAGGACTTCACTGTTGATAAGGATGTATTAAATTAGGATACCGAGTGTGTGTGCCTAAAACATAGAACTCAAGGTGACAATAATGTCATAAGCTCATTGTACTCCCTATACAGCACACCCAGAAAGTACAAAGATATCAAGATCAATGATCAAGCTTTAGGTGGGATGGTATGAAAAGGGATATAGCGGAAATTATGAAAAATATTAGTGTACCAACGAGTCAAAGTTGAGCATAAGAGACCTGAAGGATTACTAGTACCATTATCCATCCCCGAATGGAAGTGGAGTCATATTACTATTGATTTTGTCATTGGATTTCCCAGGTCACCGCAAGGATATGATGTTATATGGGTAGTATAAACCGACTCATGAAGTTCACACATTTTATACCAATTAAAATTAATTATTCAATGGATAAGTTGGCACAATATATCTCCAAGAAATAGTTAGGATACATGGGGCGCCCAAAATAATTGTGTCAGACCGAGACCCACGGTTTCAAATTTAGATTTTGAAGACATCTATCTGAAGCATTGGGCATCAAGATACAACTGAGTACAACCATGCACCACCAACTAACGACAATAAGAGAGAACCATACAAATACAGGAAAACATGTTGAGGGCATATGTTTTGAATTGCGGAGGCAATTGGGACAAGTACCAGCCATTGGTGGAGTTTGCATACAACAATAGTTACTAATCAACTATTGGTATGCTCCATTTGAAGCTCTATACAGGCGGAGATGTAAATCCCCGATCTATAGGGAAGAAGTTGGAGATCGAAGGTTATTCGGCTCTGATAGTCCAACAGACTATCAAGAAGATCCGAGAAATATAGAAGAGAATGAAAGCAGCCAGAGTAGGCAAAGCATATATAGATCAGTGTCGCAGGCCCTTGGAGTTCTCAGTGAAGATAATGTTTTTCTAGTGATAGCACCAATGAAAGGAGTTGTGCGTACGACAAAAGAAATAAGTTAGATCCCCGATATGTTGGACCATTCAAAATATTGGAAAGAATCGAGGTAGTGGCTTACCGACTAGCCCAACCCTAATAGCTGGAGAAGATTCATGATGTCTGTCAGGTATCACAACTGAGAAAGTTTGTACTAGATCCCAGTCATATTATCAACTATCAACTCTTAAAAGTTCAAGAAGACATGCCATATGTAGAGAAGCCAGTGTAGACTCTGGATCGCAAAGTAAAGCCACTGTGGGGCAAATCAACTCCTTTAATTAAGGTTTTATGGAGGAGTCAACAAGCTGAAAAAACTACTTGGGAACCTGAAGAAGAAATGTAAAGATCTTACCCGCATCTATTCCAGGTATGTTAAGTTTAGATGATGAAACTTTCTTAAGGAGGGTAGAATGTAACAACCGATAAAATTTATTCTTATTTAGCAAAGTTTAGGCTATACTAATGAGTTGATTATTATCTAAAACTTGGTTATTTTAATATAGATTATTGTACTAATTTTTTTATACATAAAATCATGAATTATGTAATACCCCATGATATTTTATCTTGTTATAAAATTTTAGGGTAATAAATAATTAATACCTACTCAAATTATATGCAAGAAATTAAATTCATAATGGATAAGTGGTCCTAATTATATATATGTGTGTGTGTGTGTATACACACATTTATGTATAGGTATACATATAATTATACTTGTATACCTACGACCCTACATAGTATTTATGTTGGGTTTATTTACATATATCCTTATTATTGCAACTTCTCTTGATGAAATCAAAAGGTAAAGGATTATCTCTCCCAAAACTTTGATATGAAGGAGATCTTGGTCCTACCGATATGATATTAGGAATGAAGATATCCAAACCCCTAAAGAAATTTCATTTAATCTAGCTCACAACATTGAAAGAACGCTTCACAAATTTGATTTCTATAATACTAAACTAATTTCTACACTTGTTGATTTTTCAATTGCTCTGAAGAATATGAGTGAGTCTATGTCTCAATTGAAATACTCTCAATTGATAGGTTCACTTCTATACATATCCAACAAGACTAGGCCTGATATCTCTTATGCAGTAGGAAGATTAAGTAGATATACTAGTCACCCTAGTAAAGACCATTAGACTGCACTAGAGAGAGTATTCAGATACTTAGAGGCATAATTGGCTATTGTCTGATTTACACTGGAAATCCTGATGTTATAAAAGGGTATAGCAATGCCAAATGGGTCACTGACTCTAACATTGTAAAGTCAACTACCAGATATGAATTCATGTACAGTGGTGCTGCAGTGTCTTGGAAATCCTGCAAACAAATAAAGATTGTCAATAGCACTATGGGTTTGAGCTTATAACTCTGGACACTACTTGCTCTGAAGCTGAATGGTTAAAAGATTTTTTATCGAAATTCTCTATCATTCCTAGACCTATACGTCCTATCTCAGTTTATACTGACTCAAGATCTACCATTGAGGTTTTAAAGTAAGAGAATGCCAATAAGAAGATGAGAAGACATATTCAGATCAGGCTTAAGCCTGTTCAGCGCCTTTTGGGTAAAGTTGTGATTCTAAATTTTGTAAAGTCTAAAAAGAATCTTACTGACCCGTTGACTAGGGGTCTTTCTAGGAGTGTAAAATCATCGAGGGAGATAGGATTAAGCCCATAGTAGAGTTCACCAACAGCGGGAATCCAACCTACTTGATTAGGAGCTGATTCCATGAAAAAGGTTTGTTTGGTCGGAAAAAATAACGCGCAGTAAAATTTCTTTGAGTGGATGAAAGATTACAACAGAATAATTCTGATTACAAAAGAGGAGAGAATAACTGGTTCTCCTTTTGTTTAAGGCTGGGTTCTTCGTGTGGCGATGGAGAGTGATTCTTGTCTCTGTTGACTGGCCGAATGACAAGCTTCTCTTTGAGATGCTCTCAAAAATCTATCAGGAGGGAGCTCTATTTTTAACACACTAAATATTTAGAGTCCACTGATTTCTCTTTCTTTGGACCTTTGAAAAAGCAAGAGGAAAGTAAGAAGCTTTTAGCTTGAGAATTCTTAGCCCTCAATCATCAAAAGTTTCTCTTTCTCTTCTCTGGCTTCCTTCTCTAAAAGTCCTATCTTTTTTCCTATCTCTCGAGGCTATTTATAGGGAGTTATAGGGGTATTATTGTCCCCTAAAATCCCTCCATAATGGGGATTAACTCTCACATTACGTGGGAAGTTAATTGACCAAGTAATGGGGATCAGTTATAATAGAAACGTGGGTCTCGTGCTGGACGCGGACTTCACGTTTGTGTAAATGCGGGGCTTAAACCCGCGTCTCAGTCAGAATGCAGAGTTGCTCAGGCTCGTGTTTAAAGTAGAGCGTAGAGTTGCTCAGACCCGCACTTGAAATAGGACGCGAAGTTGCTCAGACTCGCGTAGGATGCGGAGTTACTCAGACTCGCGTGAGATGGGATGTGGAGTTACTCAGATCCGCGTTTGAAATAGGGATGCGGAGTTTGCTCAGACCTGCATAAGATGCGGAGTTCCTTAGACTCGTGTTTGAAGTCTGCGTTTCCCTTTAGACGCAAGGTCAGCGTTTTAGTTGAAACGCGACCTTCGTGTTTGAAGTGAATTTCTCGTCTGATGACTTGTCCTTAATGATTTTTAGACAGCCTATAGAATCCCGTCCAAAGTTTTTAACACTCCGTAGTTGACTGGGACGGATTTCGAAATACTTTGGACTTCTTGTTGATTTCAGGCTCCCCATGATTGGACTGGCAATCTTTTGAGATGTCCTGATCTTGTTGCTGTCTGGATTATGGTCTTCATGAGTGTAGTGTTGAACTGCTTGAAGCCTCCATGGAAGATCATCACAATTATCTTAGAAACTCAGTTCAGTATTTGTTATGATGTAGTTTGTTTGTCGGTGTACTATTGAACCAGCAGAGTTGTCAGTTACTTTTTCTAGTGTACTAATGAACTGATTATAGAAAGTAGGAACATACTCCTTATATGTGAGAGAACGCGGCCCTCATAGATACGATCACTAAGCTGATCAAGTGTAGGCGCGAGCTTCAAATGAAGTTGAGACATGACACTCAGTTGTTGTAAAGATGCGACTCTCAATTGCTAACACACTATGTGTAATCAAGAGTGAGTCCGAATTTCTCGTGAAGGGCTCTGAAACTACTCCTCAAGATTCCTCTAAACTAAGGGTTGAGGTGCTTTAAAAGCTCTCTTGGTTGAACACAAGTATGGACACACAAATAATATCAAGCACATATATGAAAATGAGCAATGAAAAGCAATGCAATATATAGGAGAGAGAGAAAATAGATCAAACGCAAATACAGTGATATGTTTCGAGGTTTGAGCTACTGCTCTACGTTCTCGCCTGCACATAGAAGGGTTTCAACTATATCCACACGGGACCTTCCACAAAGGGACCTCCATTGAGGAATTACAACAAACACCGGGAGTACACAACTCCACTCTCTCAAACACAAACCTCTATATAAGAGGTGGGCACTAAGCCAAGCACAAAGCAAAGAAAAATACAACTTGGTGATCCTATGATCACAAATAACACTTGGTGATCTTAAAAGACCACAAACAAATTTTTCTCACAATACAAAGATTCTAAATATAGATTTGAGATGATAGCTCAAGTATGTGAGAAATCAAAGTGTTTGAAAAAGAAATAACAAAGAAAATACTTGAGAAAAACTTCTTGATAGATATAAAATTTAAAGAACAAATAGAATTCCCTAAGACTTTATTTTCTTTAATTTTTCCAAAACTTTAAAAACAAATAAAGCTTTGATTTTGAAGCACAAAAACTCTTTTAAAACTTGTTGTAGAAACTTAAGAGAAGATAGAAACAATTGCTCTCTAAAATCTTATGAAAATCTGGCCAAAATGGGCTGTCGGTCGACTGCCCAATTGACTGGCCAACGGTCACAAAATTTACCGTTTGAGCATGTCGGTCGAGGGTCAAAATCTACCCAGAATGAGCTATCGGTCGACCGGCCAACCGCCAAAAAATTGACTGTTTCAGCCTGTCGGTCGACTGCCCGATCGGCCAGCCCCAAGGTAAACTTGCATGTCGGTTGACCGCTCGGTCGATCACCCCAAGGATAAAGGCCTATCGGTCGACCCCACAGTCACTTGGCCCTACCCGAGAGTTGGGTAGTGCCAGTCAGTCGACCGTTTGGTCGACCGGCCATATAGGCTAGGTCTGGTGCAAGTCCTTGTGCACATCAGTCGACCGAGCTCTGGTCCGGTCAACCGCTAGAAGGCTCAGAAACAAATTTTAGGGGTTTAAAATCTAACTTCATAATTCCCTAATTTTTTTATTAAATCCCATAAAATTCACAAAATTAATTTCATGTAAATATTTGAAGTACAAATATGTGTGATCAAAATTCAACACATATTTTAAACTATTTGAATTATTTTTGACGCTTAGAAATTTAGCTTTAAACCAAAAACGGTTTTTTCCAAAACATAAGATTTTGAAATAGAAAATCGTTTTCTCCATTGCGTGTATAGATACAAAAACATGATATTTGAAACACATGTGAAGCATAGTGTGTATGGATAGAATCCAGTACACATGTAAATAATGTATCTATATTTTTGACATTAAATCCAAAAATAAGTTTTGATAAAAACAAAACTTTGAAACCATGAACTAGAATCATCAAAATAAGTTTTTTAAACAATATGAATCATTAATGTATATGGATGAAATTCAATATATATATAAACCATGTAAACTTGTTTCTATTCTATCTATTCATGAAACCAAAAGGATGTATACTTGAAAATTCAAAATGGTTAAACTGAAACCAAAACTTTTGAATTTGTGTGCATATATTGAGCATATCAAAACTAATCTATCCTTACATAAGATTTAAATCAAAAACTAAACAAACCGAAGTCTTCGTGTCGATCTCTATCTCCAAGTCGACTTGATCTAAACACGATCCATGAGCTTGACTTCTTCTGAGTACTAGATACGATCTTGACGCGCGAGCTCTTGAATCAACACGTGTTAGGTCCAAATTTGACTTTAAATCCTTTGTTAAAGCTAAACACCTACTAAGATTTTGATCAATAACTGAAACTATATAAACACAAGATCATTATTAACATAACTTCATAAGTTAGTTATCATCAAAACTAAGGTGAAGAGCCTTTCAGCCAACAATCTCCCCCGTTTTAATGATGACAAAACTTATGAGGTTATATATGCATTGATTAAGAATAGGCTTCATAGAAGCTCCCCCTTAACTCATGCATAACAATGTAAAAGATATCAATGTAGCTCAAAGTACCAATAAACAATAATAAAAAATATACACTAAGAATCATAAAAATATTTGTATATATGCATTAACAATAAGAAAACATGCATATATAAACACTAATACTTCTCCCCTTTTTTGTCACTCATCAATAAAGGGGTGAAGAAAAACAAACAATACTAATAAAAGCATATTTAAAAATAAAATTTTGATACCAATAAAAACTATCAATTTAATGAAAAGCAATCTTTTTACCAATTGAAAGTGAAACAATCTTTATACCAATTGATACTAATAGAAAGAGATGATACCATTTGAAGGAAAAAACTAAATTTTTTAGGTAAGCACTAAAATTATTTTGCAATATAAATACCAAATTAAGAATAATACCAATTTAAAATTATTGATGTATTGAAAATGTTAGCATATACCAAAAAAAATATTTTTCATCATAAAGAGTGGGAGTAAGATACCAATTGAAAAGAAAACTAACTAAAAGATAAACAAGAATTTTCTTTTCCTTTATGAAATACTAATAAAGCTAAAGCATAAGCTTGTAAAAGATACCAATTATCATTAAGAACTAAATTAATCTTAGCATAAAATTAAATTTGTGCTAAAAATGTATGGACATTGTAAGACAAGCATAATCAAAATCATATATATGTATGTGTGATCAGAGCAATATAATATCAATTGAAATATGATGCAAACATATATAGAAAATATGAGTATATAAAAATAATATAGCAAAGGAATCATGTGTATAACTCATAACTATCTCCCTTTCATGCACATGTTTGTAAGATATTTAATAAGGGTATACAAGGCATGGCCCATCCAATCGCCCTTTGAAGGTAGGGGTTTTCAAAAATATTATTTGAAAAAGTTTTAACATATTTGACAAACGATACCAAATGAAAAATAATGAACTAATTTAAAGTAATTTTAAAATTAGTTCATAATCCTTCAAGCAAGGAATAAAATAATTATGTATTCCATGAAAACATGAAAATCCCACAACATCGACACTCAAATAGCAACAAGGCATATATATGCTCATGAATCCAAAATCATGAATAAACAAAAATATATTGAGTGTACAAGAGTCATGCAAGAAACATATACATGAAAATGAATCAATGAAGCTCTCATGGAATTCTTTTATAGACATGAAACTATGAAAAATTTAATTTTCATCAAAACTAAACAAACTTCAAAGTACATGTATATTTTATCAAAACTAAAGCATACATATTTATCCCAAATATAAACGAGTCCATAAAAGAATATGGAATGAAGGCAAGTGACTCAAAGATAGAACATGTATATGTACAGTTTTTGACAAAATCCACATACACATGAAGCTAAACATAAAAATATGTACAAAAATAGGAAAAACAAGTGAAAATATAAAAACTCATCAAAACTAGGTTATACAAGTACATCTAATGAGTATACATGAGTATTAAGGCACCCAAACATAAGAGTCAAGTATAGCTCACTAATTATACAAGTATAAACAAAATTTTTAATGAAAATTACATTTAAACATGTAATCAAAATATGAAGCACATTAAAACATAGTTGGAAAATAAATATGATCATTAGCCTAAATGCAAATTTTATTAGAACTAAGATATACACAATAGCTAAACTAAAGTGAGAACACAAAAATATAAATCCATATGAACATGGGTTTATCTCAAATATTATCTATGTATATCACATGTCTAATTAACATTGCATTTAGCATAATGAAATGAAAAACATGACATGCTAAGATCATCAATATAAAAGCATATGAACAAAAATAAGGAGTCAGAGATAGTTAACAAAATCATATAAACTATTCTCTAGGTCTCCAAACTATGGTGGTCTTCCCACCAAACATCTCTTGAGAGTGATGCATCCTTAAATATGATCTTTTAGCTCGAAACGCATCCACCATCAAGGCACCAATACCCCACGTCGTGTGAGAGCTCATACCTACATCAAATACAATAGAGATAAATTTTGGTGCCCATACTTTCTTGGGTCCATGAAGGTTAGCACCTTTCCTAACCCAAACAAACTTATTTGCAAAATTTAAATCATTTAACCTATCATAACAAAATTTTACACGGTGGCCCGTACGACCACAATGTGTACAAGTGTACACATGAGCATACATAAGCATGTGTATGCCATGATGGGTGTGAATGCACATGTGGAGTATGTTTCTTTTGAAACATAGATTCTAACCTTCTATGGTTCATGACACATTGGCTCAAAGTAGAGCCCAAATAATCAACACTCTTCTTCTACAAACAAATATCATTATTAATGCTTGAAGAAGATACGGAGCATGCATTCTTATCACTAAGAAGTATAGCAATAGAACCATGACATGAATGAGAAGAAAAATTATTTTTCAAAGAAATATTTTCTTTTGAAATAAAATTCAATTCTTTTGAAATTAAAGTAATTTTATTTTTCAAAGAATCATTTTCTTTTAAAACAAATTCAGATTTTGAAGAAAAACATTGTTCTTTTCTAAAACAATATCAAAATTATTTTTGTGCTTTAAAATTGCATTTCTTTTAGAACAAGATCGAGTTTGATTTTCAAGAAATCCCTTTCACTTGAAATCTCAACCCTCTCTTGTAAAACCATGTTGAGTTTTGAAAACAAATTTTCATTTTTTCTTTTTAAATCAAAACTCTTACTTTTCAAAAGTTTTTATTTCGAAAGCAAGTTTTCACAAAATATAGATAGTTTTCATTTAAAACATGTGCATCATAGCACTATCATTACATGAAGAACTAGCACAATTGATCGTATATATATTTTGTATTCTTTTCATTACACTCCTACATTTATCGTGTAATAAATCTGCTAATTTTCTTGTCTTAAATATCTATTTTGCAGAAGATAATAATGAAGAGAAAGAGGATTAAACTAAATAAATACCAGTTAAAATCAGATTTAACTGGATCTATTTGGTTAGCTGAGGATGATACCAGATCTAGTTATAACAAATCAAGGATTGGGGCAAATGTTCAGTTGAAGATCAAAGCAAATCAGAAAGATAACACCAAATGAAAACCGATAAATTCAGATTTTTATAAATTCATTTTGATTAGCTAAACATCAACCAAGGATAATATCAAATGCAGAGAGACAAATGGATAGAGAGAAGATCAACGATGAGATGAAGCAAGTTTGACTCAGATTCTGACTGGATACATTTTAGTATTTGAATCATAACTTTCGATACCGATTATCAAATCTGATGATTCAAGATTATCTAGAAAGAAGACTTATAGGGCTACAACTCTTATGTTGATCACTATTTCTAATTCCATCATTTGATAAGTGATATTCAGTAATCAACACGCCAACAAACTGCAGATCAGAACTAAATATCTACATCAAATCAAGTTTGGAGATAAGGGGAGGATTCAAATTCAGAAATAGCCAGCTTTTCCTATCTTTATACTCTTCTAACCTCTGCATTTCTTCTATAAATACCTGCAATCCCAAAGGCAAGGGACGACCATGCAGAGATAAGATTTAGTCCAGTTTTTCATTCTTTGTAGTGTAGGTTTTTGTTTTCTTTTTATGTAATTTTAATTTCTTTGTAAGCTTAAGTTAGATTGAGATTCATGTAAGTAAAAGAGAGAGGCTTATGTTGAGAGTGACACCGATGTACCTCCTCCTTTCTTCCATCGTTTCTGCAAGCAATAAAAGGTAACTTTTTTTTATGTTAGTCTTTACTTTTGTTTCCTTCTTCTTCTTTCTACTTTTTCTCTTTTTGGTTATGATGAGCATTCAAGTGAATCTAGTAGCATCAGTATAACAATGTTTGTGTGAGTGCCGACGATATTTCATGATGACGTTCTCCTCCTCAAGACTCCGTATCATTTCATTTTTGTTCATCTTGATGATGAAATGCGAATGGGGACAGAGCTCGATCTTATGACTTATGCGTTGAACGCCTCCAAAGCAAGGTAGAATATGCAAGGGTTCCAGGTAAGTCATCAACCAAAGGAGGTAAGTATTTCTTTAATCTTTGCTTTCTTTTCTTTTATTTCTTTAGTTTAGATCACCAACACCAACAACACCCACTTCTTTTATCACTCCTTTTCCATTTCTTTGTACATATCCAATTCTGGTTTCTCCATCTTCCCAATCTCTCACTTTCTGCCTAACTTCATTGTAATTTATTTATCTTTTCTTATTAAGAAACTATAGAAGAACTTTAATCATTAATGGTAGCATAAAAGAGAACTTGCTAAACAAGCTTCCATCGCTAGTCCCTCCTTGTGGATCACTACCCGTATAGCCACTTGCTATTGCGATAGAATTGAGTAACTTGCACTTTTTATGCTTAGTTCTAAAATTCTGTATTTTGTGTGCAAGTCTACCTTAATCAAAAGCAATCATCTAGTTGAGTGTCTGATTTTACCTCAAGGGAGTCATTCCTTGGATCATGAAGCAAGCTTGGTCGGACTCATCTCCACTAGGTTCTCTCTCCACATTGTTTATTTTTGTTGCTCGGAAGAGGTCAATATGTTCCACACTGCAAAAACGGAATCACAATGAGAAACCATACTTAAATGATCTTTGCTAAGTGATTGACTAAGTACAATCAATGATTGTGCATTAGCCTCTACATGCTTGCCATTATTAATATAAGAGCTTTTAGTCGTGGCAAGATAAATATGCAAACCTAGGACTTTTAAATAAGCACTCATCTTAAACTTTCACAAATTAATGTAAGATACATCATAAGTAGGTGGAGGAAGATAATTCATAAGTGTATACTATATGTGTTCAAAGAATATACTAGATTAGCAAATGAGGATCTTACTCCTAGGTGGTTAAATCGAATATCATGAGTGTAGACTTTGATACCAATTGAAAGTACACCTTGTGGTAAGGTGAATAGGTGTAGTGCTAATTTAAGACAAATAATGCGAAATTAAAAACTTAATTGCTAACACGCTATGTGTAACCAAGAGTGAGTCTTAATTCTCCGTGAAGGGCTCTGGAACTACTCCTCGAGATTCCTCTAAACTAAGAGTTAAGGTGTTTTAAACGCTTTCTTGGTTGAACACAAGTGGGGGCACACAAACAATATCAAGTATGTATATGAATATGAACAATGAAAAGCAATGCAAGAATAAGGGGGAGAAAGAGAGAAAATAGATCAAATGCAAACACAGTGATATGTTTCGAGGTTCGAGCCATTGCTCTACGTCCCTGCCCTTTACACAGAAGGATTTTCACTATATGTCCATACATGACCTTCCATAAAGGGAGCTCCACTGAGGAATTACAACTCAATACCGAGAGTACACAACTCCACTCTCTCAAACACAAACTTCCACACAAGAGGTGGGCAATAAGTCAAGCACAAAGCAAAAGGAAAATACAACTTGGTGATCTTATGGTCACAAACAACACTTGGTGATCTTGAAAGACCACAAATAAATTTTTCACACAATACAAAGACTCTAAAGATAGATTTGATATGATAGCTTAAGTATATGAGAAATCAAAGTGTTTAGAAAAGAAATAACAAAGAAAATACTTGGGAAAAACTTCTTGATAGATATGAAACTTAAAGAACGAAATAGAATTCCCAAAGACTTGATTTTCTTTGATTTTTTCAAAAATTTGAAAACAAATAAAAATTTGACTTTGAAGCAAAAAAACTCTTTTAAAACTTGCTGTAGAAACTCAAGAGAAGATAGAAAAATTGCTCTCAAAACCATATGAAAATCTAGCCAAAACAGCCCTTATATAGGGCCCAGAATAAATAGAGCCGTTGTGGTCAAAATCTGCCCAGAATGGGCTGTCGGTCGACCGCCTGATCGACCGGCCCCAAAGAAAACTTACATGTCAGTCGATCGCTCCATCGACCGCCCCAAAGCCAAAGGCCTATTGTTCGACCACCCGGTCGACCGAGCCCTACCTGAGAGTTAGGTAGTGCCAGTCGGCCGATCATTCGGTCGACCGACCATATAGGCTAAGTCTGGTGCATGTCCTTTTGTACATTGGTTGACCGATAGGTCGATCGAGCTCTGATCTGGTCAACCAGTTGGTTGACCGCCAGAAGGCTCAAAAATAGATTTTAGGGTTTAAAATCTAACTTGATAATTCCCTAAAAATTTCAATTAAATCCCATAAAATCCACAAAAATAAGTCATGTAAATATTTGAAGCATAAATATGTGTGATCAAAATTCAATACATATTACAAACTATTTGAACTATTTTTTAGGATTAGAAATTTAGCTTTAAACCAAAAATGGTATTTTCCAAAACTTTAAATTTTGAAATAGAAAATCGTTTTCTCCAAAACTTGTATATATACAAAAACATGATATTTGAAACACATATGAAGCATAGTGTGTATGAATAGAATCCAGTACACATGTAAATGATATATTTTTGTTTTTGACATTAAATAAAAAAATATGTTTTGATAAAAACAAAACTTTGAAACCATGAACTAGAATCATCAAAATAATTTTTTTAAACAATATGAATCATCAATATATATGGATGAAATCCAATATACATATAAATCATGTAAACTTATTTTGATTCTATCTATTCATTAAACCAAAAGGATGTTTACTTGAAAATCCAAAACGGTTAAACCGAAACCAAAACTTTTGAACTTGTGTGTGTGTGTATACTTGAGCATAAAAAAACTAATCTATTCTTACACAAGATCTAAAATAAAAACTAAACAAACTGAAGTCTTCTTGTCTATCTCTATCTCTAAGTTGACTCAATCCAAATACGATCCATGAGCTTCACTCCTTTCAAGTACTAGATGCGATCTTTGTTGGCCCAAAGGCCCATCACTCTAGTTTTGATGACGATCAACTCATGTAGTTATTGTACTAATGATCTTGTATTTAATTAGTGACAGATTTGTTATCAACATCTTAGTAGGTGTGGAGCTTCTACAAAGAATTTAAAGTCAAGTTTTGGAGCTAGCACCGGTTGATTCACGAGCCTATGCATCAAGACCACATCAAAAGTTGAGCTCGTTGGATCGTGTTTGGACCAAGTCAAGAAGATGAGAAGACTTCAAGGGAAGACTTCAAGATCAAGACTTGTGTCTAGGTATAAGATTTTATTTTTAGATAAAATGTAAAGGATAGAATAGTTGGTGGATTGCTCAAACATATATCACACCCACACCCTTGATTAGTTGTCTTTTCATAAAAGAATTTTCAGATTTAGAAAAGACTTTCATTTTGGAAAAATACTTTTTGGTTTTTGGAATTTCTTATATGCACGTCTTTTATCCAAAACCATATTTAGAGCTTAATGCCAAAAACATAGATATTTCATCTTAATTGTGTAGTGGATCATATCCATACACACTATGCTTTAATGAATTCAAAATATCTTGTTTTTGTATCATGAAGAAGTTTGGAAAATAAGTTTTAGAAAAATACAAGTTTTCATTTGAGCCAATATTTTCCTACTTACAAAAATAGTCCAATCTTTTATAACATGCCTTGATTTTGTGCAAGCATGTTTGTTTATCAAAGTATAATGGTAAAACTATTTTTGTAGATTTTTTAAGTATTTATGGGATTTTATTTCAATCAAAAAGACCAAGTTTTAATCCCAGATTTTCTGTTCCAGGCTTCAGCCAAGTCGACTAGTCGACCTGCCAAGTCGACTAGGGCTGAAGTCGGTCGACCGGCTCGGTCGACCGATGTGCACGCCTTAACTTGGCAGATGGCCGGTCTGCCGACCCAGTCGACCGGAACTGAGAGCAGTACTCTCTGTTCTTTTGGGTCGACCGGCGGTCGACCGGAGGCTCCAACGGTCGGATTTTTGCCCGTGTTAGCGGTCGACCGGACGGTCGACCGACAGGTCTGACAGACCCCAATGACTAGTTTTTGACAGCCTATAAATTTGGGGGTTTGGTTATTGTTTTTCTCTAAGATTTTAGGAGAGCTTTGGGCCAGTTTTTCTTATCCTTTTAAAAAGAGTTTTCTCCACATATTTGTGAGCAAATATTTTTTATCTAAAGGGAAGATTTTATCAAGAGTGTTTAAAGTGATTCTTGGAGTTTTCCTCCGCCATTCTCTTCCTAGTTTTTCTCACACAAACACTTGAGCAATTCATAGACATACTCATCCTATAGGAGTGTTGTAGTGAGAGCTTTTATTGGTGATCAAAGTGTTTAGATCACCAAGAGATTTCATTCTTGTACTTTGAGGAAACGGGCAAGTATGCTCATGGTGGTTTAGAGTTCAGTTGTGAACTCTTGGTTTGAGGTGCGGCCTCGGCAAGCTTGTGGGGCTTGCGTGTGTACGGGACTAGGGAGTCCGAGGGTTTGTAGGTGTTGCGGCACGGGGAGAGATCCATTGGGATCTTGCATAGTGGAAATCCTTCGTGTGTCGAAGGCGGGGATGTAGAGCAAGTGTGCTCGAACCTCGAAACATACCCTTGTGTTTGCGATTGCTCATTCTCTCTCTATCTCCTTTATATCTTGCATTCCTTTATTGTCTATCTTTATATGCTTGATATACTTGTGTGCTTAAATTGTTATACTTGCTTGGCTTGTTTGCTAACACTTGTATTTAACCAAGAGAGCCAACGCGGCACCTCAACCCTTATCTAGGGGAATCTAGAGGAGTTTGTCCAGAGCCCTTCACGGGAAATTCGGCAACACTCTTGTGTTATACGTGGTGTTTAGTGTAAGAGTTTAGTTTAGGTCATAGATGTTTTTAATTCCGCATTATTTGGCATCAAGTGACCATTAGATTAGCCATCACCTATTCACCCCCCCTCTAGGTGAACTTACAATTGGTATCAGAGCCTCGTGCTCTTGATTTGGGTCTAACAACCTTGAGTTAAAGATCCTCTTTTTAGGCTAATCACATATTTGTACACACACCATGGACTTCATGTCACCAACCACCTTTGACATTCTTAACATCCAAATTTGGAAGGTTAAGATGTCTTTGTACCTTAAAGCCCTAGGCATCCATGATTATCTTGCCACAACTAATAATGCATATTGTTTAAATGGTAAGAACATTGAGGCTAATACAAAAGCCCTACATGATTTAAGATCTACCCTAAATGATGATTATTTATCTAGGGTTGCTAATCTTGATTTGGCTTTTGTAGTGTTGAACACCCTCCTCTCCCTTGGCGAAAATGATCAATACTATGCGGGAGTGACTCGAATGTTGGAAGTGACGTCTCCAACAAGTGCTATATGGTCCAAGGGGATAACCCCCTTGAGGTAACTACCGAATTTGAGAATGAGGATGTTAACATGTCATATGAAGAGCTTTCCACTTTTTGTCAACTATTGCTTGAGAAATATGACATGATTAAGAAAGATAATAAAAATTTGAAAAAGAAATTTGATTGCATGCATATAGAAAATGATTCATTTAAACTAAGATTGCATGCTTAGAAAAGAAAATAATGTTTTGAAAAATGAAAATGTTTCCCTTATGTCTAAATTAAATGATTTGTGTGAAGGGAACACTATTTTGAAGGATAAAATTGATTTGGTGGAAAAACAAAAGGAAGTTGTTTTTCAAGAAAATAAGTCTTTAAAAAGAAAAATTTGTGAAAAAGAAAAAGATTTTGTTTCTAAAAAGAAAAAGAGAAATGATTCTTTATCTCATCATGCTTTACATGCCACCACTAATGAGATTAAAGATTTGAAAAATTAAATGGATTGTTTGAGTTCAACTTTGAACTCTTGTGCAGTTAACCATACTAGGTTGGAGTCAATGTTTTCAAAGAAACAAACTCCACACATTCACGCACAACATCATCATGCATATGCTTATGTTGCACGTCATGATCACACTCCTACACATAAGCATCCTAAGGTGTACAAATGTACACATTGTGGCCGCAAAGGCCATTTAGCAAAGTTTTGTTATGATAGGATACATCATTTAATTTTGCTAATAATAAAAATTTTTGGGTTCCTTACAAGACTAACCCCAAAGGACCCAAGAAAATATGGGTACCAAAATCTCCACCTTGTGTATTTGATGTAGGTGAGGGCTCTCACAAAACGTGAGAGATTTGGTGCCTTGATGGTGGGTGCACTTGAACTAAAAGGACACATATTTGGAGCACCGCTATCAAGGAGTTTTGGTGGGACAACCACCATGATTGGAGCTTTAGAGTTGGTAACAATCTCTAAAACTCCCATTTTATTTATGTTCATGCTTGTTCATTCATAACATTTTGAGCATATTCATGTTTTCATTTGTTTTGTGCTTCATGTGGTAATAACATGCTTAGATGTAGTTTTTATCAAAACTTGTATTATACATGTACTAATAGTGAGTTACATTTGATTTATATATATATTTGCACTTCATGCTTATTTGTACCCACTATATGCACATGTATAGGCTAGTTTTGATGATTCTCTTATTTATACATGCTTTGCCAAATTTTATGATTTTACTTCATGTATATGTATTTTTAATTCAAATCTAATAAATATACATGTTTACCCGTGAGTCTCTTGCCTTCATGCCAATACATTTGATAGATTCTTTTATGTTTGGGATATGTATGTGTATTGTTAGTTTTGGATAAATCATACATATACCATGAATATTAGTGTTTTAATGAAAAATGATTTTTCATTATTAAAATGTGACTTATGATCTTTTTGAGCTTAAATGACTATTTTCATAAAAAAAAAATGCTATTTACATGATCTTTTAACACTCACATCTTCATTTATTATTTCATGACTTAGTTTCATGATCATTTTGAGCTTTATAAACCATGAGTGATTAAATCTTTATGTACTTAGTTATGTTTTATGAAAACATATGATTTGATGTATTTGAAGGATCTTTAACTAGTTGATTCAAAAACTATTTTATACTAGTTATTTATTCTTCAATTAGTTTATAAGATATACACATGATCTTATTTTTTTAATCTTATGGACAAATTCTTTTGTATTCTCAAGATTTGATGCTTCATGAATTGAATATTAGTTTAAATGATAGTTTTTGTCAACACTAGGATCTATACTTGTACATATTATGGGTCATAAATAAATCTATATATGGTTGGGTTTGATTGCTTATTTGTGCCTATTTGGTGTGCTAGTATAGCCTAGTTTTGATGATCCTTACATTTTTAAACTTGTATTCCCATTTTGGATTTGTGTTATGATCATGTGCTTTCATTTCATGTATATGTTTATTTTGCCAAACTTTAAGATATACATGTATACCTCTTGAGTCATTTGCCTTTCATGCAAATCTATATATATGGACTCAATTGTGTTTAGGGATATGTATGTATACTTCTTGTGTTGTCAAAACATACATATACCTTGAAATATAATTTTTTTAATAAAAAAATTTTGTGGTGATTTTTATGTTTTCAAAATTTATGATAATTTTCACATTGTCTTATTTAAAGGAATATTGAGCTTCATTGCCATTTTCATGTGATTTACACATATTTCATGAAAAATATTTTATTTTATTCCTTGTTTGAATGATTCCGTATTAGTTTTTCAAACATTTTCATTTAACTAGTTCGAGTTCTTCATGTGGTAGATTATATGATGTATACACTTAAGCTTATTTTTCTATTGGTATCATTGGATATTTTCAATTGGTATCAATATGAACTTCTTTTGTATATACTCATATTTTGTTTTTCCCATATATGTATGTATCAATTTCTATTAGTATACTCTTTTCATACATATATATGATTTGTTATTTGTGCTTGAGTGAAAATTATTTTACATGTTTAAAGCACAAAGTTGTTTATGATAAGAAAATAAAATTTTAAGAAAAATTCTCAAGATTTGTTTTATTGAGAAAATTCAAAATTTTGTTTTATAAGAAAAATTCAAAATTTTTTATTTGTATTGCCTATATGCAAGGAGAGCTTAACATCTCTTCTACATATAGATTCATGTTGAGTGTATTGTATAGGGAGCTTAACAACTCTTCTTTATGTGGTACACGTGTGTAGGGGGAGCTTCACATATCCTCTTATGCATTACATAATATGTGTTATGTGAATTGGGGCTTGTCATCCCTTCTTCATGTAATGCATATGTGTAGGGAAGCTAACTTAGTGTCTTCCTCTTCATGAATGTATATCGCGTATAACCTTTCTTGATTGATTTGGTTTACCCCTTCATTGGTTCTTTGTTTCGAACAAAAAAAAAATTGTTTTGTTTTTACTTCAACCCCTTTGTTGATGATTGACAAAAAGGGGGAGAAGAATTTGAGATTTATATGCATGTTAGTAGAATTTATGTTTTATGCATATATGTTTTGTTTTGCAAATAGGAGAAAAAGATTTGATTTGTTTTATCTCCATACATTTGCATACATGTTTATGAGCTTTATTGCATATCTATTTGTTTATTTGTTATGCATGAGTTAAGGGGGAGCCTCTTTGAAGCTTTACTTTAATCCATGGATCTATAACTTCATGAGTTTTGTCATCATCAAAAAGGGGGAGATTGTTGGCCCAAAGGCCCATCACTCTAGTTTTGATGATGATCAACTCATGTAGTTATTGTACTAATGATCTTGTATTTAATTAGTGACAGATTTGTTATCAAGATCTTAGTAGATGTGGAGCTTCTACAAAGAATTTAAAGTCAAGTTTTGGAGCTAGCACCGGTTGATTCACGAGCCTATGCATCAAGACCATATCAAAAGTTAAGCTCGTTGGATCGTGTTTGGACCAAGTCAAGAAGATGAGAAGACTTCAAGAGAAGACTTCAAGATCAATACTTGTGTCTAGGTATAAGATTTTATTTTTAGATAAAATGTAAAGGATAGAATAGTTGGTGGATTGCTCAAACATATATCACACACACACCCTTTATTTAGTTGTCTTTTCATAAAAGAATTTTCAGATTTAGAAAAGACTTTCATTTTGGAAAAATACTTTTTGGTTTTTGGAATTTCTTATATGCACGTCTTTTATCCAAAACTATATTTAGAGCTTAATGCCAAAAACATAGATATTTCATCTTAATTGTGTAGTGGATCATATCCAAACACACTATGCTTTAATGAATTCAAAATATCTTGTTTTTGTATCACGAAGAAGTTTGGAAAACAAGTTTTAGAAAAATATAAGTTTTCATTTGTGCCAATATTTTCCTACTTACAAAAATAGTCCAATCTTTTATAACATGCCTTGATTTTGTGCAAGCATGTTTGTTTATCAAAGTATAATGGTAAAACTATTTTTGTAGATTTTCTAAGTATTTATGGGATTTTATTTCAATCAAAAAGACCAAGTTTTAATCCCAGATTTTCTGTTCCAGGCTTCAGCCAAGTCGACTAGTCGACCTACCAAGTCGACTAGGGCTGAAGTCGGTCGACCGGCTCGGTCGACCGACGTGCATGACGTGCACGCCTTGACCTGGCAGATGGCCGGTCTGCCGACCCAGTCGACCGGGCGGTCGACCGGAGGCTCCAACGGTCGGATTTTTGCCCGTTGGCGGTCGACCGGACGATCGACCGACAGGTCTGACAGACCCCAACGGCTAGTTTTTGACAACCTATAAATTTGGGGGTTTGGTCATTGTTTTTCTCTAAGATTTTAGGAGAGCTTTGGGCCAGTTTTTCTTATCCTTTTAAAAAGAGTTTTCTCCACATATTTGTGAGCAAATATTTCCTATCTAAAGGGAAGATTTTATCAAGAGTGTTTAAAGTGATTCTTTGAGTTTTCCTCCACCATTCTCTTCCTAGTTTTTCTCACACAAACACTTGAGCAATTCATAGACATACTCATCCTATAGGAGTGTTGTAGTGAGAGCTTTTATTGGTGATCAAAGTGTTTAGATCACCAAGAGATTTCATTCTTGTACTTTGAGGAAACGGGCAAGTGTGCTCGTGGTGGTTTAGAGTTCAGTTGTGAACTCTTGGTTTGAGGTGCGGCCTCGGCAAGCTTGTGGGGCTTGCGTGTGTACGGGACTAGGGAGTCCGAGGGTTTGTAGGTGTTGCGGCACCGGGGAGAGATCCATTGGGATCTTGCATAGTGGAAATCCTTCGTGTGTCGAAGGCGGGGATGTAGAGCAAGTGTGCTCGAACCTCGAAATATACCCTTGTGTTTGTGATTGCTCATTCTCTCTCTCTATCTCCTTTATATCTTGCATTCCTTTATTGTCTATCTTTATATGCTTGATATACTTGTGTGCTTAAATTGTTATACTTGCTTGGGTTGTTTGCTAACACTTGTATTTAACCAAGAGAGCCAACGCGGCACCTCAACCCTTATCTAGGGGAATCTAGAGGAGTTTGTCCAGAGCCCTTCACGGGGAATTCGGCAACACTCTTGTGTTATACGTGGTGTTTAGTGTAAGAGTTTAGTTTAGGTCATAATTGTTTTTAATTCCGCATTATTTGGCATCAAGTGACCATTAGATTAGCCATCACCTATTCACCCCCCCTCTAGGTGAACTTACAATCTTGACGCGTGAGCTCTTGAATCAACACGTGTTAACTCCAAAACATGACTTTGAATTCTTTGTTGAAGCTAAACACCTACTAAGATCTTAATCAATTACTGAAACTATATAAACACAAGATCATTAGTAACATAACTTCATAAGTTAGTTATCATCAAAACTAAGATGAAAGGCCTTTGGGCCAACATTAACTTTGTGTTCTTCTCTTTGCAGTGAAGTACTCCTTAAATCCTCTGGTGAAGAGACGTCATTTTGGTCATGTGGGTGGATTGGATTCGGATATTGTCTTTGGCCTTAACAGGACTGTGCCGGCTTTTACTAGGAAGAATCAAGAGCGACAAATCAAGTTATGTCAGGCTAGCTCGCAGATTCACAGACGAAAGATTTGATAAGGTTACTATTAGAGGTGTGATGTTTAACGTGACAGAAGTTGAATTCATGATTTGAATGAATTTGTATGGACTTCCTATCCTTTTGATGAGAATAATAAGTGGAATTTAATATATTGGGAATTTATGGAGATTTTTGCTGTCAGTAATGTAATGTTAACATGACAGGTTTGGATTTGCAATTGGAAGCAAATTGAATTGTCAGAGGTGTGATATTAACTTGACAAGGATATATGTGCTAGAGATATGATACTAACTTAGCAACAAGGAGATCTAATTTTCATTGAAAAAACTGAGAAAACTATTGTCATAGGTTTAGTGTTAATTTGATAGTGAGATGAATGTTACAGGTGCGATATTAACTTAGCATTTGACGCCTCAATTTTGATAAGAAAGCTCGAAGGAAAAATCATTGTCATAGGTGCAATATTTAACTTAACAATGAAATGGATGCTAGAGGGTGATATTTTAACTTAGCATCGAACTTCTCATTTCCATTGTGAAAATCAAGAGAATCACTGTCATAGGTATAATATTACTTGACAATGATTTATGTTGCGATATGAGCAGTTTTGGTCAGAGGTGTAGTATTTAACTTAACCCAAAAATTTTACGATTTGAGCAATTTGGAAGACTTGTCATTCTATTGAAGAGAATTGATAAGTTGAAATATTTATATGCTGGGAAAATTGAGAAAAATCACTGTTAGAGATATAATATGAACCTAATAGCAGGGTATGTCAGAGGTTTAATGTTAACATGACAGGTTCAATCTGTGATTATTTTACTGGGGAAACAATTACAGATTTTTTGTAGTCCTACCTTCCAAGGATGGGAATTTGTAAGAGATTTTCGAGAGGAAGGCTTGATCAGGTCCCTCAGGATTTATAGCAAACCCTCAGCTATTAACAGATTTGGTATATGCTTTTGCCAACTACCATTTGAGTTGAGATAGCCATGTTATTCCCTTCAGCATGATGAGTTGTCAAGGATTTTTTTGGGCTTAAATGCAAATTGTTTCCTCTATCCTTTATCCATCGGAGGCGTTAGATGTAGTGTACCTCTTGCAAGTAAGCTGGGGGTCACAGAGGTAGATATGAATTCCTTGAGGGTTTTTTCGGAGACTAACCTCTTCGTGTAGTCCTCTTTGATCCTCATTTGATTGCTATATTTTAATATGAATGTGGAAATAGTGGAAAGGTTCTGCAAAGATGCATCCCGAATCTTTTTCAATAAGTTTATCTTGATAAGTCATCAGATAAACTAATTTAATCCTCCATTTGATTGTTCAGATTCTTTGTCGTTGTGTTAAGATTCGATCAATTGAACAGGAGCTAGGAGGTATGCCACCATTATAGTTGAAAAAGTCAGGTTAGATAAGCCATCCTTCTGATCATAAAGAAGAATGGCTGAAACTGTTGCTTAGGCATGTCTATATACTAGAGAAGACTTACAAGGCTAAAGACTAACATTTTACATTTGTCTTTTTCTTTAATGTTTACATCATGCATCATAATGTCACCAATGTTCGGTCGGCTCAACATCGATTGATGATCGGTTGCTAATATTGCACATTCATTATCATATTCTCATACTTATTATAAAATAAACTCTATTTTTTCTAATTATTGTTTAATTTATTTGCAGGCCCAATCCTAAAGGAGAGGGAAGAGAAATGAGCCCAAAAGCCCATCAAATTCTGATTTAAATCAGAATTAATTCGATGTCAGTAAATCAGGGCAGATCAGGTCAGTTCAGATCGGTTGAAAATAAGTTAGAACAAATCCCTACAAATCAATCAGTTGAAGCCAAAGATCAAAGGCCATTTCATTAAAATCTCGGACTTAAACTGCAAATCCAGCTGAAGATAAATACAAATCGAGAAGCCGGGGAGTACCACCAACAGGATGTGGCCACCTGGCCACACCTTGGTCACGTAAACGCGGCCAAAGCTGCATTTTCGCGGCTTTGTTAGAGAGTTAGGGGGAGCGTTTGCTCCCCCTATCTTCATACGCTCTCCTATTTTGGGTTTTGCCTATAAATATTGGGATTTTCAGAGCGTACAGAGAGCGACCATGCATAGATAGAATTTAGTCCACTTTTTCATTTTTTGTAGTGTAGGTTTTTGTTTTTCTTTTCATATAATTTTCAGTTTTAATTTATGTAAATCAGAGGAGATTAGAGTTTCATAGGAGAATGAGAATGAAACTTGTGCTGAGAGTGACACCGGTGTAAGATTTTCTTCTTTTCTCTTATTATTATAAAATTGAATTTGTAGTTTCTCTTTTGTATGTGCTTTATTTTTGTTCTTCTTCTTCTTCTCAACTTTTCTTCTTTTGGTACCAATTGCTATCTAAGTGAGTCTTAAAGCATCGAAAGAGCCTTGCCTTTGCGAGTGCCACCGATAGCTCATGACGATGGATTTTGAGTTTCATTCTGTATCACTTCATACTTGCAACGTCTTGATGATATAATGTGGAGGAGACGGGAATCAACTCTTATGGGCTATACGTTGATCGCCTCACTTCAAGGTAACATTATTGCAAAAGATTCAAGATAAGCATTTGGCCAAAGAAGGTAAGTAACTTTTAGATTCTTTTCTTTTAATTCTTTAGTTTAGAACACCACAATCTACACTTCTTTTATTACTCCTTTTCCATTTCTTTGTACATATCATTTCTAGTTTCTCCATCTTCTTAATCTACCATCTTCTTCCTAATTTAACTTTAACTCGATTTTTCCTTTTTCTTTTAAAGAACTAAAGAAGAACTTTAACCATACTTTGTAGCCTAAAAGAGATCTTACTAAAAAGATTCCATCGCTAGTCCCTCTTTGTGGATCACGACCTGCACAGCCACTTGCTATTGCGGTAGAATTGAGTAACTTGCACTCTTTAATCTTAAAATCTGAAATACTGCATTTTTGTGTGCAAGTTCTAACTCAATCAAATTTTGACTCCGTTGCCGTGGAGGGATGATAAGTTATTCTCTTTTTAGATTTACATTTTTGAATAACTTTCTTTTTGTTCTTGGTGTACAGGTTTGACAACAATGAATTTTTGCTGCAGTGGATATATAAGTGGCCTTGGACTCTGCTCAATAAAGCAGAGCCATGAAGCCCTCTGTTTTGCTACATTCCTGTGGCAATATGAGTGAACTACTAACCAATATTTTCTGTAGGTTGGCTGTAGTGCAAAGTTTAATATCTGTAGCTATTTATTTTCTTGTTTGTCTCACTGTATTTACTTTCTAACCTCACAAGTAAAATGATGTTTGTTAAATGCTAAAAATAGTTTAGACTTTGCATTTAGGCACGTGTCTAATTCGTTTACATTTTACATTACTGTTGAAGAGTGCTAGAGCAAAAGGTACGTTTGCATGGCATATACTTTAGGAAACATTCTTGAGTGATTATTTGCTTGTTGAATGTTACTTTTCTTTATCCTACACACCTTGCATAATCAATCTTAAGGGCTTGTCCTATAAACAAGATAAGGTAGGGAAGTCATTACCCTCCCTTAGCCCACAAATAATCTCCTCACTCACTAACCCAAGCCTAACTAAACTGAGTAGACGTTGGCCCTAGGGACATCTCAGACTCAATTAGGAGATTATCCTAAGGGGGAAGGTGTTAGAATTTGACTCCTGCCAAATCAGTGTCTAAGGAAAGGGATTGAGGGGCGAAACCCTGAAGGCTGCTGGTTTGGCTTAATTAGGCCCGTTGCTTTTGCGCGTATATCTCCCACCAATCTTGCCCTGACCTGATTGGTTAGCTTGTGGTCAAAATCTGCAATATACCTCCTGTGGACAGTCTAATCAGTTAGGAGTCGTCTAGGTCAAAGGTCTACCCTAACTTAGTTTAGAATTTTTTTATTTATTTGCTTATTTGTTTGTTTTTCTTTTTTTTTTGGTGTTTGACATTTCTTGTGTGATATGGCTTTATAATAACAATTTTTTCAATTTTAATGGTAATCCATATCGGATAAGACTAACCTCTTTTTCGGATATTACCAACCCGGCATATCATAATTTTAACCAACATATTGTGCCGGATTGGTCTTATCCGAATTAATATAACCCATGCCCCCAATCTTATGACCATAATTTTCAGAATAATTTCAACTCTTCACAAAGTCAATGGGGATTCACCTCCCCTGAGTCTAATTTTCAACCAACTTGTCCTCCTTATCCACCTTGTCCACGATATTTTCAAGATTCATACTCAGTTCCACCAGTCCAAAATAGAAAACCATCAATTTTGAAAATGAGTATGCGTGAGTCCAAACAACAATCACAAAATCTGATGGACTCACAATTTCACCACCAATTTCAAAATAACACTTCATCTTTTCAAGACCAATCACAACAAAACGATGAACCAATCAACTATGAAAAGATGCTTGAAGCCATGACTCAGGCTCAAAACGCTCGTAATCATGACATAGATATAATGGTCCAAACTCACGCTCTCACCGTTTGACTAGTTCTGATGTCGCTAACCATTCTGTTAGAGCCAAAGAGTCATGTTATTTTGGAAAACAAGGTTCCATTTCAGCACAATCATTTGAACTTGCCCAAACTCTAAATTTTGAAAGTGACATTGATAGTTTAACAAGTTATCCCTTTCCTGAAATTGAACTTGAGAATGAATATGATCATGAACTTCAACTTAGTGATTCAATTCTACTTCCTGATTCAATTATGACTCTGGTGTCTTCACCTAATTTCAATCTTTTTCCCGAGTCAACATTGGATCCTGTGCCAATTCATAATGAAATTGAATCGCCCATCTTTGATGATCATCATATTGAACTTGCCCAATTTCATACTTTTGAAAGTCCCATTGACAAATTGACAAGTTTTAATTTTTATGAAATTGAACTCAATGAGAAATGTGACCTAGATTCTAAATTTTTTGATCCAGTTTAAATTCCCGAATCAATATTGACTCCTGTTTTGTTACCCGACTTGAGTAATATTTTAGAGTCAGTTTTGATTCCCACACCTGTCATTCTTGAACTTGAATCACCAATATTAAGTCACATTCCATTGTGCGAAAATGAATGTTGACTTGAGTTTCAACTTCTTGATTTGGACCCCCTTCCTGAACGAATCTCGATTCTTGAACCTTTACTTGACTTAAGTCACTTTCCTGAGTCGATATTAGTTCCCGTACTTCCTATGTCCAAGTTAATCATTCTATCTTTTAACACTCCATTTTGGGACAAGGCGGTTGACAAAATTGACTCCGAAATTAATTATGAAATTTGAAAATTAGATGGGGTTAAATTTTTAATAAAAACCGTTCATATATACATCATTTTAGTGGGTTATATAAGAGAGATTTCTGGTGGGTTCCTCCGAACTCCACGAAAAGTCGATTAGGCCGCATTTCGTGGATCAATCAGACCACCACCGGAACCATCACCATAAGCTAGTATTTTCCTTCCCTTTCTTCTTTTTCATGCAACCATGCATTAATTCATACATTGAGGACAATTCATGAGATAGGTGTGGAGGAGGGTTCTAACATAACTTAGCTTTTTATTTTTATTAAAAAATAAATTTTTTTTAACATTTTCTTTACTTTTAAAAAACTTTTTGAAAATAGAAACAATATTTTGACATATTTTTGTAAGAAATTAAGTTAATTTTAAGGAATAGGAAAATCATAATTAGGATTTCTTATACTTGGTCAAAATAAGATTATTTGTTTGATTTCTAAGGATAGGAAGAAAGTTTGTGAAAGTAATTTAGTCTTGATCTTTACCTTGAAGAAATATGCACACCTTATACACTTACACACTTAGGGTTCAAAAATAAAGATTCTTATGCCTTATAAAAAATAGAAAAAAAATCAGAAAAAAATATATCTATGAAAGATGAACAAATCTAATTATTGATTTACTAGGTGCTTTGGCTTAAGTAAGCCTTGATATTTATGCGAAAGATGATTAGATAAGTTTAAAATATATATATATATATATATATATATATATATATATATATATATATATATATATATAAATCCTCTGATCAAGCTGGGTATTTGTGCCTAATAAAGCATAAGTATTCACGCCTAAAAGTGGTTCATATAATAAAATCCTTAGTTTTGTGGCCTTGTTTGCTCGAGTCCTTAAGTCCTTGGGGTGTTTTCTCACCCGGTGCCCTAAGACCGTTTGGTTTGAGAGTCATCGATTAAAGGCTCGTTACATAGGCAGATTAGAAAGCCTAATAGAACTAAGGAATAATAACACCAAAAATAAAATAAATATATATATATAAATAAATAAATAGGGCATAAGAGTTAGAGTTAAAGAACCCTTAGTCAAAATTTTCGCGGTCACAAGGTGCATATGACTTAAGGTAAAGTAATAGACTAGATGAGAAGTACAATTTGACTCCTTACTTTGATTGATAACAAAATTTTGAATAGAGACTAAGTTTAGGAATGAAAAATTCAGTTTTCTTATAACTTATAGATTACTTAAAACTTACAATAATATTTCAAATATTTTTCTTTCAAAATGTGCTTTCAAAATACTAATTTTCCCTCTTTCTTTACGGATTTTGTGGGTGTAATCCGCTAAAAATCCTCACGAGACAAAACTCGTCCTCTAGGGAAAACCTAGAGGTTTAACGGTTTGTTGCACAGACTCAGTGCAATTGCGTGACCTGCGAAAGTGGTTTAATAATTCTTTGTTTAGTTGTTTTGCTCGAGGACGAGAAAAAGATAAGTATGGGGGTGATCGGTAGCTAATATTGCACATTCATTATTATATTCTCATACTTATTATAAAATAAACTCTGCTTTTTCCTAATTATTGTTTAATTTATTTACAGGCTCATTCCTAAAGGAAAGGGAAGAGAAATGACCCAAAAGCCCATCAAATTCTGATTTAAATCAGAATTAATTCGAAGTCAGTAAATCAGGACAGATCAGGTCGGCTCAGATCGGTTGAAAATAAGTTAGAACAAATCCCTACAATTCAATCGGTTGAAGCCAAAGATCAAAGGCCATTTCGTCAAAATCTCGGACTTAAACTGCAAATCCAGCTGAAGATAAATACAAATCGAGAAGCCGGGGAGTACCACCAACAGCGTGTGGCCACTTGGCACACCCTGGCCACGAAAACGCAGCCAAAGCCGCGTTTTCGCAGTTTTCTTAGGGAGTTAGGGGGAGCGTTTGGTCCCTCTATCTTCATACGCTCTCCTATGTTAGGTTTTGCCTATAAATACTAGGATTTTCAGAGAGTACAGAGACTGACCATGCAGAGATAGAATTTAGTCCTCTTTTTCATTTTTTTAGTATAGGTTTTTGTTTTTTTTATGTAATTTTCAGTTTTAATTTATGTAAATCAGAGGAGATTAGAGTTTCATAGGAGAAAGAGAATGAAGCTTGTGCTGAGAGTGACACCGGTGTAAGATTTTCTTCTTTTCTCTTATTGTTATAAAATTGAATCTGTAGTTTCCCTTTTGTATGTACTTTTTTTTTTTTTCTTCTTCTTCTTTACTTTTCTTCTTTTGGTACCAATTCTAGCCAAGTGAGTCTTAAAGTATCAAAAGAGCCTTGACTTTGCGAGTGTCACCGATAGCTCATGACGATGGATTTTGAGTTTCATTCTGTATCACTTCATACTTGCAACGTTTTGATGATATAATATGGAGGAGACGGGAATCAACTCTTATGGGCTATACGTTAATCGCCTCATTTCAAGGTAACATCATTGCAAAAGATTCAAGGTAAGCATTTGGCCAAAGGAGGTAAGTAACTTTTAGATTCTTTCCTTTTAATTTTTTAGTTTAGAACACCACAATCTATACTTCTTTTATCACTCCTTTTTCATTTCTTTGTACATATCATTTCTAGTTTCTCCATCTTCTTAATCTACCTTCTTCTTCCTAATTTAACTTTAACTCAATTTTTCCTTTTTCTTTTAAAGAACTAAAGAAGAACTTTAACCATACTTTGTAGCTTAAAAGAGATCTACTAAAAAGCTTTCATCGCTGGTCCCTCCTTGTGGATCATGACCCGCATAGCCACTTGTTATTGCGGTAGAATTGAATAACTTATACTCTTTAATCTTAAAATCTAAAATGCTGTATTTTTGTGTGCAGGTTCTAACTCAATCAATTGACCGTGAGGTGATTGGTTGAAGGAGGAAGCTCTTCTTTCGCGCTCTTCCAAATATCATCTTCAATCTCAACCCTAATTCTTTCAATTAATTAGGGTGAATCTTCTATCAGAGGCGTAGTATTACCTAATCATGAGAAAAGTGATAAAGCTAAAACTTAAGTTTCTAATTTTGTCTGTTCAATATTAACATCATGAATCACAATGCAAGCAATGTTCGGTCGGCTTGATGTCGATCGAGTGTGACGTGATCCTGTAAGGAAAGAAGCACTTTTTTGGCGCTCTTCCAAACATTTTGGATCTCAAACCCTAATCCTTCCGATTGATCAGGGTGAATCATTGATCAGAGGTGTGGTATTAACCTGATCATAAGAAAAGTGAAAAAGCTAAAACCGAAATTTCTTACTTTGTTTCTTTAATATTAACATCATGCATCATGATGTCAATAATGTTCGGTCGACTCGATGTCGACCAACCGTGATGTGATCTGGTGAGGGAAGAAGCTCTTCTTTGGTGCTCTCCCAAACATTTTGGATCTCAAACCCTAATTCATCTGATTGATCAGGGTGAAGCTTTGATTAGAGGTGCAGTATTAAATTGATCATGAGAAGAGTGACAAAGCTAAAACCAAAGTTTCTAACTTTATTCCTTTGATATTAACATCATGCATTATGATGTCAGTAATGTTCAATTGGCTCAGCATTGGTCGACCGTGATGTGATCTGTTGAATGAGGAAGTTCTTCTTTGGCGCTCTTCCAAACATCTTGGATTTCTTCAATTGATTAGGGTGAATCTTCAATTAGAGGTGTAGAGTATTAACGTGATCATGAGAAAAGTGACAAAGCTAAAATCAAAGTTTTTTTGTTTCTTCGATATTAACATCATGCATCATGATGTCAATAATGTTCGATCGGCTCGGCATTGATCGACTGTGATGTGATCCATTGAGGGAAGAAGCTCTTGTTTGGTGCTCTCCAAATATTTTGGATCTCAAACCCTAATTCTTTCGATTGATCAAGGTGAATCTTCGATCAGAGGTGTAGTATTCACCTGTTCATGAGAAAAGTGACAAAGCTAAAACTGAAATTTCTAGCTTTGTCACTTAAGTATTAACATCATGCATCACATGTTAATAATGTTCGGTCGGCTCAGTATCAATCGACCGTGATGTGATCCGGTAAGGGAAGAAACTCTTCTTTGGCGTTCTTCTAAACATTTTGGATCTCAACCCCTAATTCATGCAATTGATCAGAGTGAAGCTTTGATCAGAGGTGTAGCATTAACCTGATCATGAGAAGAGTGACAAGGTAAAATAAAAGTTTCTAACTTTATTTCTCTGATATTAACATCATGCATCACCATGTCAATAATGTTTGGTCAGCTCGACATCGATCGATCATGACTTGATCCGTTGAATGAGGAAGTTCTTCTTTGGCACTCTTCCAAACATCTTGGATCTCTAACCCTAATCCTTCCGATTGATCGGGGTGAATCTTCGATCAGAGGTGTAGTATTAACCTGATCATGAGAAAAGTGACAAAGCTAAATCTGAAGTTTCTAACTTTGTTTCTTCGATATTAACATCATGCATCACGATGTCAATAATGTTCAGTCGGCTGGGTGCCGATTGACTGTGATGTGATTCGTTGAGGGAAAAAGCTCTTCTTTGGCGCTTTCCTAAACATTTTAGATCTCAAAGCCTAAGCCTTCAGATTGATCAGGGTGAATCTTTGATCAGAGTTGTAGTATTAACCTGATCATGAGAAAAGTGACAAAGCTAAAACTGAAATTTCTAAATTTCTCTCTTCAATATTAACATCATGCATCACGATGTCAACAATGTTCGGTCGGCTCGACGTCAATCGACCATGATTTTATCCGATGAGGGAAGAAGCTTTTCTTTGGCACTCTTCCAAATAGGATCTTAAACACTAATTCATCTGATTGATCAGGGTGAAGCTTTGATCAGATGTGTAGTATTAACCTGATCATGAGAAGAATTCTTTTAAGAATAGTATTTCTTCAAGAATCTTCCATTGATCGGTATCATGAGTGTATCCCCATCCAGAGTTATTAGGTGGTATGTGATCGGGGGAAACCGTATACGAAAAGTGTATGTTAAATCAGTAGTTAAAAGTGTGTGCTTTGACTTCCTCGATACTTCCGAGGCTAAACGGGTCGAATCTACAGGGATCTAAAAGAAATAGAAAATACAAAGAGGAAGAAGAAAAAAAACTAACCTAACTACCCTAAGAAGAAGAAACTACTCTAAAACTATACTATAACTAAAGAAAAACTCCTCAAAACTTCTCCTCCCTCAGTTCTGCAAATCGCAGGGCTTTTATAGGCGAAATAGGGCATCAGGGTACAGGTACGAAGCCGCGCATCAAAGTTTTATTAAATCTTGAGTTATGTGAGTGGGGAGGTCATTTTTGGGCTAAGGAAGGGTAATGACTTTCTCACCTTATGTTGTATTGGATTTTTCCCTTAAGTTCAATTTGTGCAAGTATGCAATATAGATAAGAATGAACACACAAAGGGAGTAAATCACCCACGTGTTTGTGTACGCGTCGGAAAAGGAGGATTCGATTGCAAATTTCTTTTGATTGGATAGAAGATTACAACAGATCAGTATTCCGATTACAAGGGAGGGAGGATGTTAAGTCTTGATCCTCCCTTTGTTTAAGGCTGGGTTCTTCAAGTGGCGATGGAGAGTGAATCTTGTTCTCCGTTGACCGGGTGAACGTTGAGATCTTCCGGGGCTCTTCTCTTCTGGTGGTTGACGGAGTAACACAGCTCTGTCGACCAAAACTCTCAAAGAGATTGTCAGCAAAGACTAACTTGAACACAGCAAGTCAGCTGAAGAGTTGGACTCTCTTTCTCTGTCTCTCCTCTCTAATCGACCGACCCCTTCTCAATAGCAAGCAAGGTTATTTATAGAGGTATCAGGGGTGAACGTGCCCCCTAAAAACACTCCACAATGGGGGTTAACTTCCCCGCTATGTGGGCGGTGACAGGCCCCATAACCAGGGCAGTTGCAACCGAGGCGCGGGTTTCGACCCTTGCGCCTTGATGCAGAGACGCGGGTGTCGAGCCTCGCGCATTTGCTGAGACGCGGCTGTGGAGCCTCGCGCATTTGCTGAGATGCGGCTGTCGAGCCTCGCCTTGATGCTGAGACGCGGGTTTGAACCCTCGCGCCTTGGTGCTGAGACGCGGCTGTCGAACCTCGCCTATTTGCTGAGACGCGGCTGTCGAGCCTCACCTTGATGCTGAGACGCGGCTGTCGAGCCTCGCCTATTTGCTGAGACGCGGCTGTCGAGCCTCGCCTTGATGCTGAGACGCGGGTTTGAACCCTCGCGCCTTGGTGCTGAGACGCGGCTGTCGAGCCTCGTCTTGATGCTGAGACGCGGGTTTGAACCCTCGCGCCTTGGTGCTGAGACGCGGGTTTGAACCCTCGCGCCTTGGTGCTGAGACGCGGCCAAAATTCTGCTTTTCAATGGCTTGTCTTTTAGTGATTTTTAGACAGCCTATAGTTTTTCTTTACTATATACAATGCAATATGTACACCTCCGTCAAGATCACAACAACAGAAAAATAAAATACAGTATATTGAAATGAAAATTGACATGTGCCTAGATGCAAATGTCTAAACCGTTTTAAAATATCCCATTATCGTATTTTAGTTCTTAAAATTATTATAGCGTACAGGTTATGGAAATTAGCAACATAATATAATAATATACAAGAATTTACCTAACCACACAAAGCTAAGTGTGGACTTCTGCAATGCTAAAAATTTGACCTGCACACTAAAAACAAAGAAGAAAAGTTAATAAAAATGTGAAATCAAACCGTTTCCATCTTCGGCAATGACGCCAAAATTTAATCGGGGGAAAATCATGCACGAAAAGTGTATGTTTTGAAATCAATAGTTAAAAGTGTGTCCTTTGGCTTCCTTGATACTTCCGTTATAGCATAAAGGCTAAACTGGTCAAATCTACAGGGATGGAAAGCGATAAAAGCTTTACCGAAATGTTCACGTGTGTGTTAAAGTTTCTTTAATATTTTAAAGAATCAAAAGAAAAGAAAACAAATAATGCAAAGAGAAGAGTACGATGAAAAACGAAGAAGTGGGAAACATAGAAAAGAATGTATTTATGGTTTTGGAGATATATCTAAGACAAAGTAACAAGATAAAGAAAACTCATGGCTAATAACTATTAATTGTTTCACTAACCATGCTAACCTCTTTGTGATAGTTGCCTCACATGTATCCTTGGCCATCACTAGTCCTTGTTCAAGAGCGTTTCAAAGCATGACCCATACGATAACTTTCACAGCCAAACTCAATAAAATAAGTGCAAGCTACACTTAAATCATCAAAACTAAACAAGAGCAAGTATGGAATAAAGTAATATTAGTTTGTTAGAAAGTTAGGATGTTAGAGTGTTAGAATCCATCATCATAAGCCATCAATGGTTCTTACAAGAGTAAGGCCAAGTAGAGGCTATTAGATTTATGCAGATTATCAAGTAAGAAGTTAGCAACTTAGTGGTTAGTAGTTAGTTGCCATGAGAGAAAATTAGCTAAACATGTAAAAAGAGTTAAAGAGAAGAAAACAAGGAGAGATAAAGAGAGCACCTTTCATATATTGTCACCTTTCATTACATGCACTCTTGCTTTCTATTCATGTACTACTCTCTTTCCTATTACAAGATCTAAAAGAAATAGAAAATATAAAAAGGAAGAAGAAGAAAAACTAACCTAACTACCCTAAGAAGAAGAAACTACTCTAAAACTACACTGCAACTAAAGAAAAACTCCTCAAAACTTCTCCTCCCTCAGTTCTGAAAATCCCAGGGCTTTTATAGGCGAAATAGGGCATCAGGGTATAGGTACGGAGCTGCGCATCAAATCTTGACGCGCGGCTCCACACAAGAGCCGCGTGCACGGCGCCGCCTGCTGCACGCTCCCCCTTTCCCCTTGTCAGGTGTACCTCCTGGAATCTAGATTTGGGCACCTGGTTTGACGAAATCGCGCTCCAAGGTCAATGGCTTATTTGTAGGCTTTTAATCATCAATTAAATTGTGATTTTGGGTCTTCTTCTTTATTTCATGCCATGGACCTAGAAACATGCAAGAGAGATATTATTAACAGGATTTAATATTAAATAAATGTGAAGATGTTGTATGAAATATGCAATTTTAGAGACTAATCGCGCCCCCACACTTATCTTTTGCTCGTCCTATTACACCACTTTTGCAGGTGTCGCAATTGCACTGAGCATATGTAAAAAGCTGTTAAACCTCTAGGCTTCCCATAGAGGAGGAGTTTAGTCTCCTGAGGGTTTTTTCAGTGGATAACACCCACAAAATCTATAAAGAAAGAAATCAAATGTTAGTATTTTGAAAACGCATTTTGAAATAGAGAAAAATGTCAAAATATTTTTGCGAAAACTTAAGTGATCTAAGGTCATAGGTTAACCAGAAATTATTCTTCCTTAAACTAAGTCGAAATGCAAAATCTTGTTATAAATTAAATGTAAGAATTTAAAATTGAATTGATTCTTTGATCTTTCATAAAACTCTTAGAAAAATATGCACTTTGTGAACTGTGAAGATTTTTGGGATATCGACTCTAACTTGCATGCCATTGATTTGTGTATATATTTATTTATTTATTTATTTTCTTCTTCCCTTAGTTTTCTTAGGCTTTCTTGTTTATCCGGATAGTGAGCCTTTAGCCGGTGACTCTCAAACCAGATAGTTTTAGAACACCAGATGAGAAAACATCCCTCGGACTTAATGACTCGAGTAAACAAGGCCACAAAACTAAAGAGAACTACTTTATTTTTGTCTACTATTTTAGACGTGAATAATCATGCTTTCTGAGACATAACTATCCAGCTTCAATTAGTGGTTTTTATTATCATCATTCCATTATTTTATATATATATATATATATATATATATATATATATTTATGGCCTTTTCAGTCTTTGTTTCAATCCCAAAAAATTGTGTAAGTGTGAAGTGCATAAATCTAAGACAAAAAATTCAAGATCAAATTATCTTTCCAATCTTACTTCCTTATCCTAAAATAAATATATATATATATATTATTTAGACTTGGTTTAAAAATTCATAATTTTAGGTCTTCCTAATTCCTAAGATAATCTTAATTTTTTAAAAATAAATCAAAACTATTTCTCTTAATTAAAAAAGTTTCGTAACTCTTTTCTATACAAAAGAAAAAATTTAAAATTCCTAAAATGAAATGTAAAAGAAAGAAAATTTAAAACTAACTATGTTAGTAAATTCTCCCCCACACTTATCTCATACATTGTCCTGAATGCATCGTAAATGTATATATACATAAAACAAATGGGAAGAGAAAGAAAATTACCTCATGGTGGTGGCTCCGATGGTGGTCTGATTGGGCCAAGTGTTGGTACCCAATAAAGATAATGTGGTGGCTCATGGAATCCACCTTTATTGGCCGCTTTTTTATTAACATATTTACAATCCTTAATATTAATAGGATCATGCAAGATTCTATCATGAAAATTATTCCCTTTATATCACCTATCTTGGAAGATCATCATTGAGTCATTATGGTTAATATCTTGGTCCAACAATAGAATGTGGTTTTGCGGAATGGATGATTTGAGTTTTGAAATGAAAAGTTCGAGAACCAATACTAACTCGGAAAATTAACTTTGGGTTCGAGAGTCAGTTTAGATTCAAGAGTTGAGTCTAAATCAAAGATTTTAATTTCACATTTTGTTTCCATCAATGAAATATGACTATCCAAAAGAAGTGGTTCAATTTCAAAATCCATGGATACAGGAATCCATGTTAGCTCGGATAATGGGTCCAACTTGGGTAAGGATGCCGAGACAACATAGATTCAAAGATTGAAATTGAATCACAGAGTTGTGGGTCGGGTTCACATTCATATTCAAGTTCGATTTCATCAAAATGAAAACTTGTCAATTTGTCAATGGGTTGATATTGGTCAAGTTCAAGATTTTGTGGTGAAATTAAAAATTGGTCATCATCTTTAAGATTCCATGATACTTGATTTGCATCAATATGATTAGAAGTGTTAGGAGTAGTCAAGATTGGGCAGGGAGAGTTTCCTTATTCCTACACATGTTTTCCAATAGACAAAGTCTAGCTTCTATCATATTAAAAGGATCGCTTTGAAATTGAATCATGGATTCCATACTCTTTTCTAAGTCGGTATGTTCTTCTTACTGTGGGACTTGAAAAATAGAGTAAGGATCTTGGATTTGAAAACTTTGATGCGATTTTGAGTCTTCTCGATTTTGAATTCGTCGCTCGAGTTGCTCTAAGGCTTTCAACCGCTTTTCCCAGTCAATTGGTTCTTCTAATGGTTGTTCGGGAGAAGGAGTATATGAAGCTAGTTGTTGGTAAGGTGGTTGACCATAATACTTAGGGGAGTTATATCCCTACTGACTCTGTGAAGAGTGGTGATGATTATTCTAGTCTTGTTCATAGTATTAGGACTGAGGAAGATATTGATTCGGGTAAGACCAATCCTACATACTTGGTTGGTTCGAGTTATGAAATGTCGAGTTGGTAATATCTGAGTCAAAAGAGGTCAGAGTGAAGTATGGATCACTATATGCATTGGAATAATTATAATTGTAATCCATAACACAAAGATGTCAGAGAAAAAAAAAAAAAAATAATAAGCAAACAAACAATCAAACAAAGAAAAAGAAAATGAAAATAAGCTTATGCTAGAGTTGATTTAGACCTAGATGACTCCTAACTTGTTAGACTGTCCACGGGGGATACATTGTTGGAATCTCTGACCACAAGTTAATCGGCCAGGTAGGGGCAACATCAGTGGGAGGTATCCGTGCCGGAGCAACGGGCCTAATTATACCAAACCACTGTTCTTCGAGATTTCACCTCTCAGTCCCCAACCTGGACACCTATTTGATAAGAGTCAAACTCTAACAACTTTTCCCTTAGGTCAATCTTCTAAATGAGTTTGAGATGTCCCTAGGGGCCAACGTCTAGCAAGTTTTATTAAGGCTTGGGTTGTGTGAGTGGGGAGGTGATTTTTGGGCTAAGGAAGGGTAATGACTTTCCGACCTTATGTTGTATTGGGTTTTGCCCTTAAGTTTAATTCGTGCAAGTATACAATATAGATAAGAATGAACACACAAAGAGAGTAAATCACCCACGTGTTTGTCCTAATTATATGCAATACAATATGTACACCTTCGTCAAGATCACAACAACAGAAGAATAAAATACAGTATATTGAAATGAAAATTGACACGTGCCTAGATGCAAATGTCTAAACCGTTTTAAAATATCCAATTACCGTATTTTAGTTCTTAAAATTATTACAGTGTACAGGTGATGGAAATTAGCAACAGAATATAATAATATACAAGAATTTATCTAATTACACAAAGGCAAGTGTGGACTTCTTGAATACTAAAAATTTGACCCGCACACTAAAAATAAAGAAGAAAAGCTAACAAAAATGTGAAATCAAACCGTTCCCATCCTCAGCAACGATGCCAAAATTTGATTGGGAAAAAACTGTGCACGAAAAGTGAAAGTTTTTAAATCAATAGTTAAAAGTGTGTGCTTTGGCTTCCTCGATAATTCCGTTATAGCATAGAGGCTAAACGGGTCGAATCCACAATGGCGAGAAGCGGTAGAAGCTCTACCGGAATTTTCATGTGTGTGTTAAACTTTCTTCAACGTTTTAAAGAATCAAAAGAAAAAAAACAAAGAATGAAAAGAGAAGAGTACGGTGAAACACGAAGAAGTGGGAAATATAGAAAAGAATGTATTTGTGGTTTTGGCGATATATCTAAGATAAAATAAAAAGATAAAGAAAACCTATGGCTACTAACTACTAATAGCTCACTAACCATACTAACCTCTTAGTGATAGTTGCCTCACATATATCCTTGGCCATCACTAGTCCTTGGTTCAAGAGCATTTCAAAGCATGACCCATACGATAACTTTCACATTTAAACTCAACAAAACAAGTGCAAGCTACACTAAAACCATCAAAACTAAACAAGAGCAAGCATGAAATAAAGTAATGTTAGCTTGTTAGAGAGTTAGGATGTTAGAGTATTAGAATCCATCATCATGAGCCATCAATGGCTCTTGCAAGAGCAAGACCAAGAAGAGGCTATTAGAGTCATGTGGATTATCAAGTAAGAAGTTAACAAGTTAGTGGTTAGTAGTTAGTTGTCATGAGAGAAAATTAGCTAAACATGTAAAAGGAGTTAAAGAGAAGAAAACAAGGAGAGATAAAAGGAGCCCCTTTCATAGATTGTCACCTTCCATTACAAGCACTCTTGCTTTTCACTCATGTACTACTCTCTTTCCTATTACAAGTTCTAAAAGAAATGAAAAATACAAAGAGGAGGAAGAAGAAAAACTAACCTAACTACTCTAAGAAGAAGAAACTACTATAAAACTACACTACAACTAAAGAAAAACTCCTCAAAACTTCTCCTCCCACAGTTCTGGAAATCCTAAGGCTTTTATAGGCGAAAGGGGGCATCAGGGTATAGGTTTGGAGCCGTGCGTCAATGCTTGGTTGACGAATTGGGGTCCATTATCGTTGACAATTCGTCGGGGTACTCCAAAAGCGATAGAGCATGTGATGCTTGATGAACTTGATCATGTTTGATGTCTTTACTTCCTTCAAGGAAAGCTTCCGCCCATTTAGAGAAGTAATCTGTTATGGCCAAGATGAAGCGATGTCTTTTGGATGTTGGAGGGCTAATGGGTCCAATAACGTCCATTCCCCACATCTCAAATAGCCATGAGGAGGTCATTGAATGAAGATATCCTGGTACTTGATGGACAAAGTCACTGGGAATCTGACATGCATGGCATCACTTAACATAGACGATGGCGTCAGGGATCATCTTCAGCCAATAGTTTCCAGGTTTTATAAACCGATCTCCGAGATTAGGTCCAGGTTGATGAGTTTCGCACGTACCATCATAAGCTTCTTTGGGTGCCTCCTATGTCTCTTTGTGTAAAGGCATCGGAGTAAGATTCCATCATACGACCAATGATACAATGTTCGCGTGATCATATTGTAACAAAATCGAGGAGCTTTCCTTCTGATGGGAGCTGCCTCCTTAGGGTCGTCAGACCATATACCATACAAGACGAAATTAATGTAAGAGAATCGCCAATCCCTAGGTTCGAGACTTGTCGAAGTCTCAAGAACTTGTTTAACTTGAAGGTCTCCTCTTGGAGTTTTACTGTCTTCAAGGACGGATTTGCGACAATACAAGTTGTGACTGTAGATAAGCACTCTCTCCTTGGCTCCAGCTGGAAGGGCCAATGAAGCAGTAAGGGACGCCAATGTATCTGCATGCGCATTTTGCTAAACGTGGTACATGGTCAATGTATAAGTTTTTAAACTTCTCTACCATATCAATGGTTACTTTGTGATAGGGCACCAAGTCTTCATGTCAGACTTCGTACTCCCCACGGACCTGGTTGATGATGAGCTTAGAATCACCATATGCTTTGAGATTTTTTACTCTAATCTCTTCAACGAATTACATCCCAATCAAGAGAGCATTTTATTTTGAAACGTTGTTGGAACATAGCTCAGTTAATGATAATGCATGAGGTATCACAAAATTATGTGGGAAAATGAGTACTACATCCATACATGCGATGATATTCCCTCAGGACTCATCCTTGACGCTCTATCGAAGATCAGTTGCCACATTTGTTCTTCTAAGGAGACGTTGATCATGTTAACTTCTGGATGGCGAAGAGTAACGCTAAGCATTCCTTCTCGATCGGGTTGTAACGGTGCTCCATCCTAATCATTATTCTACTTAAATAGTAGATTGCTTATTCATGATTTTGATCATTTCTTTGAGCTAGTAAAGCTCCCAAGGAATGATCTATCACTCGAACATATAAAAGGAAAGGTTTTCCTGATACTGGAGCTACCAGAACGGGTGGGTGTGTGAGATACTCCTTGATCTTTTTGAATGCTTCTTGGCAAGCATTGTCCCAAATGAATTGGACACTCTTCTTTATTAATTTGGTGAAGGGTTGACAACACCTTGAAAGATTCGATATAAATCTTTGGATATATGCTAGTCGTCCCTGTAAGCCCCCGAGTTCCTTAAGATTTCTCAGAGGCTGCATCTCTTGTACGGCTCGAATTTTCTCTAGATCCAGGTGAATTCCTTCGGATGTAACAACAAATCCAAAGAATTTGCTACTGGCTACCCCAAGAAGGACTTGGTTGGGTTCATCTTCAACTGGTGAGCCCGCATGATGTCGAACAATCTTTTCAAGTCTACGAGATGATCGCCTTTGTTACAGCTTTTCACAGCGATATCATCGACATAGAATTCTACGGTCTTACGTATATGCTCATGGAAAATCACATTCATGGCTCATTAATAAGTTGCACCAGCATTCTTCAAGACAAAGAGCATTACTGTGTAGCAGTATACCCCAAAGGCGTCCTAAAAGATATGTACTTTTCATCTTCAGGGAACACCTTTATTTGATTATACCCTAAGAAACCATCCATGAAAGAATTCTCTCAAAACCGTAAGTATTGTCAATCATAACATCCATAATCGGGAGAGAGAATTCATTTTTAAGACAAGCGGCATTTAGATCATGCTAGTCGATGCAAATCCGGATCTTTTTATTTTTCTTGGGAACAGGAACTATATTGGCCACCCAATTAGAATGTTGCTCTTTCCTGACGAAACCAAAGTCTATAAGCTTCTTGACTTCTGATTCGATTGCTTCCATGATCTCAGGATGAAAATGTCGTTGTTGTTTGACTGGCTTGGCATCCAGGTTGATGTTGAGATGATGCATAGCAATCTGAGATCGAGCCCGGGCATGTCCTCATAATTCTAAGCAAAGATATCTTTATACTCTCGTATGAGATGTATTAAGTGTTCTTTCTTAGAAGGTGACAAGCTCTCACTTATGAAAATGGGCTTGGGGTTAGCCTCATGACAAGATTTATCTAAGTCACTTTATCCTTAGCGGGTGGTTCGCGTTATTTAAAGCGTACATCTCAAAGAGTATTTAAGTATTTAATCTATGAATCAGAGTTTGGTTGGATCAATTCTTTGGTTTTAAATATGTCTTCTCTGTCATCTTCTAAATGGCAACTTGATACCATATTTACTTAGAGACTTCCAAAGATATCGTCGATGCTGACATCTGAGTCCCATGATGATGTTGCTGACGAGCTATCATGATAGATCTCTTCTTCAGATTTGGAATCTGACGAGATCGGCGTAGATACATAACAAAGTTCTTTTCGGATGTTGTGATAGTAATCGGGTCTTTACCTTTTGGTACAAATGAACGAAATAGTGCTCGCTTTCCTTTGTCGAAATTAAGGCCCAATTTCTTAGTAAAATCATACCCCATTCTTTCCATCATATGATGTGATTTTTGTCTATAATGGAAGAATTGTGGAGGCTCAAAATTACCCCCTGAGCTTTCACAAGCTATGAGCTCAGATTCCATTCATGCAAATAGATGCTTTTGAACTTTTCGCTTGGCTAGTACTTCAAAGAGAGCTTTGTATGCATCTCTGATCTTTTCACGTACCATAAGGGATAACATTATTGGTGCTCGCAATAATGTCAGGGCATATTGCTGACCAATGGTCACAGTCTACGTCAGTACTAGTGTCTGACGGTTCAGAATCAGAAGCAAATGCAGAAAGTGAACCAAATATAAATTTTCATTGATAAACTACTCGCTTTGAATATTGGCTGTGGTATTGAAATTGAGCTTATCAGTTCTCGTTACAAGGGGATTTATTTCCCATAGACACTCTTCTTCTTCTGGCTTCGTATCTTCTTCGTTGCCAGAGTCGGGTTCTTCTGGATGTAGATTCTTATCAGTCTTAAGAGAATCTTGATAAAGGGGGAATCAGTAAAGTAATTCTTGACTCCCTTGAATGGATGCATTTAAACAATCAATGTTCTCACTTTTTCATCCTCATCAACGTAATTCATTACTTGATGAAGTGTAGATGGGACGATGGAGTTGTGGTGAATCCAAGGTGGTCCCAACAGCAAGTTGTACGAGGTGTCGGCGTCAATGATTTAACATGTCACCTCGAATCTCAGGTCCCTAATTTGACATCTATGCTTGATGTTCCCTATTGGGCATGTACCATTGGAGTTGAAGTCATCGATATTGTCTGAGTGGCGCTTAATCGGTGGGTAGGGATTCCCAAATGCTGCATGACTCTGCGGGGCATAATGCTCAACGCAGATCTTGGATCGACTTGAATACAATTCATTTCAGATGAGCCAATATACCCTATATAATACAGGGGTCTATCATGTTTTTCTTTAACTTGCATGTCTTCTGGGGTGAAGGTGATGAAGAAAAATTGCTTCGAGGTGTAGTGGCAATGGTTGCCATCTTTCTCTCCGTATATAGTAGGAATCTGGGTCATAAAAATCTCTGCATCTGCTAATGCTTCTCTTAAGACATCCCTTGTAGACTTAGAAAGTCTCAGGAGTTCATATAGAGTAATTCAGGTAGGGATGTTGGCTAGTTGAGCCATGACATCAAAATAGAAGGGAGTTGATGTTCCCACACTGCTTTTCTGAAAAGCTTTGATATAACGAAGCTCTTTCTGCTTTTTCACAGATAGTTTTATGGATTGCTCGATTGTCTCTTCAGTTCGCTGTGGGGAGTTTACTATCTGTTCGCAGTACTATTTCATATATTGCTTGCCAGATCGAGTCTTCGATGTGGGAGGTGTGCCTGTGTCAGCAGCAATGGCGGACTCCTTGTCTTCTAACTAGTAAGGAAGGCGACATCTTCTTCAGTCTCTCTCGTAGAGATACCCACCACATTGCTGGAGAATTCTTTGGTCTTGCCTTTGGATTTCCTATTTGTGACAGTCGTCCATTGCGGGCTTTCAACAATGTCAACATGGACCCACATTGTCTGTCCTTAAGAAGTAAGAACAGGAATAAGACTTTCTCTTTTTGGTTATGAGGATCCATATTGATCACTTTTTGTTCCCCTTTCGGGATGGGAGCTACACCAGTTGGAGCTAGTGGGAGATTCCAGTCAAATTGAATAGGTAACATTGCTATCATATTGGTGGTCACCTTGTTCTGTTCTGGACGGAGCTTAAGCACCTCTGCGTCAATTAGAGCCTGAGGAACATCTTTGAAGATGCAGCAATTCTTGGTAGGATGTCCCAGCATCCTGTGATATAAATAGAAGCTTGGATCATTAGACTTTTTGCCTCTTTAGGACGTCTGACCTCTAGCAAATTTTAGTATGTTACTCTTTTGGAGTAACTTAAACAAAGAGATCACGTGCTCATCCTTGAAGGAATATAGTTTATTAGCATGTGCTTGGCCAGGAGCCAAGCCCCCTCTGACTAACTGAGTCTTTGAAGGTGATTTGACCTCTGTTTCCAGAGTATCTCTTCTCTTTGGTTGAGAAGATGACTCTAGGGTGCGCCGTGTTGGTTTGTCGGGTCTTAGTTTACTGTCTTTTTCTTCTGCCTGACCCTGGTGACAATTTCTTCCGCCTGTTTGCCTTGTACCACCAACTGCTTCCCAGTGCGACATTCTGCCACTCCCATTTGAGCGAGTAGGGAAGTTTGTAGATTATAATGACACGCCTCAATCAGTGTAGATTGGGTCATGCCGCTGGCACAATGGAGTGCCATGTTCCAAAATTTTTTGACAAAAGTTTTGATGGGCTCTCCTTTTCTTTGCTTGGCTGCAAAGAGAGTTGGAACTGAAATTTCTGTATCATCGTCAAAGTAACGAGCCAGAAATAACTTCTCGAGGTTGGCCCATGTCTTAATTAAGCGGACAGGAAGTTTCATGAACCATTCAAAGGTGACCCCTTTAAGAGTGCCAATGAATAAACGAGTCATAATAGCATTTTTCGATACTACATTCCCAGTTTGGGATTTAAAGTAGTATATGTGTTGGTTCGGCGACCCTTTATTGTCAAAAGTATGGAGGGTTGGTACCTTGAACTTGGAAGGGTAGGGAGTCATATCCCATTCTGCTGGGTAGGGTCAAATTATTCCAACATCTTGAAGACTACCTTAGTTTGCAAGAGCCTCAAGGCGTTTCTCTAATTTATTCATCCTCCTGGAATGACTGCTTCCATTCTCTGAATTATCCTCCTCTTCAGATGAAGATTTGGGTGGCTCAGAGTTGAAATGCTCTTCACTCTCATTGTTTGCAGAAGATGAGCTCTCCCCTTCCTTCTTCTTGCCCTTGGACTTCTTGAAAGGAGTTATACCCTTCTGTTTCTTTTCTCCTTAAGCAGTTGCGACAACATCTTCTTAAGGGTATCGATAAATGCTTGCTGAGCTCGAATCATATCAAGTTTTTCCTTTAGCCTCGGGCTTGCTCTTCGAATTGTCTGGCCACTTCCTCGGGAGTTCCCGCCATTTAAGGCAGTTGTCTCCAAACTAGAATTCGAAGACTGAGATTCAATGATGACGGAGTGCTCATCATTCACCTCAATTATCCTGGCCAACAGAATGTAGTCGGCTGAGGCAATTATTCCCGTGCGGGTCTGAGTGTGTCGGTAGACCCCTTCAAGTTTAATAAGAATATCCGTCAAACCTGGAGATCGGTGAGTATCAGACTCCTCTGAACTAACAACCAGTTGCTTCCCTTTGGACTTTCTTGGTGTGGAACTCGGCCCCACCATGTTTGCAGTCACTTCTGGCAGTCGACGTCAGAGAATGATTTCTTCTTCCTAGAACATCATCTTTTGGCTGAGTTTAAAGCTGCTGACAACCGGTTAAAAACTGAGGGCTTATTTATATGAAAGATGCAATGGTCATCAGAGATACTGCTGAGATGAGTCGCTCGCAGTGACATTGAGAAGTGATTTGATGAACACTCCTCTTCCTCATCAGGTAGTCCCTTAGGTTTGTTATGGGAACATCAGAGGAACTAGCCTCTAACCCCCGGGGGTAAGGGCTTTTTGGCTTTTTATATCTTGAAGACATGTCATTTTGAACGCAAGTATTGCGTTGCTTTGTTGAAACGCGGACCTCACGCGGTGTTGGAACGCGGACATCCAGTGTTGGGTAAGTTTACCTAAAAATGCGAGTCTCACGTTTAGAATTAGAAACGCGGTAGTCGTGTTCTGAAATAGGTAAAACATGGGTCTCGCATTTTATGACAAGCAAAACGCGGGTCTCGCGTTGGACGCAGTCCTCGCATTGTTGAAGAACGCGGGACCCGCGTTTTGAAACAAAAATGAGGTCCTTGCATCGATTGAGAGAAACGCTGGTATGAACTTCACGTTCAAAATCTGTAGAACAGATTGTCTCTGCAGAATTTTCAATCTGCTGCCCACAAGCGCGACGCCTTCATCGACGTTCAACATTCCAATTGAACTACAAGGTTGTCGGGAACCCTCGACAACCTGGAATTTGCAGAGTTTGGAGAGGAGAGTGATGGCAGGATTGATCTTCACTATCGCAGTGATCGTGTACCGACGCATTAGCCCTGTAGGTCTCCTGAGAGACGTTGACGTAGACTGTGTAGACTGCATGAGAGGTTTTCAGAATCTCATTAAAGTGGCACCACTTGTGCTGTGAGCAGAAATGTGGGCCACTTTGGGAGAAATCTCTGAAGAGATTTGAGACCAAGTCCCAGAAGAGACTTTGCGGAACCGCAGCATTGCCTTGAGGCTGGCGGAGCCTGTGGAAAAGAATTCCTTGAACTTTCCTTGGTCGAATTCAATAACGAGGGATTCTACCGTCTTCCCGAGGAGCCGAACATCAGTCTGCACCACGGTGTTCTGATCAATAGAGAATGATGTCCCCAGTGGCATCGCCATCTTTCGCTTGGATGGAAAAATAATGCGAAGTAAAATTTCTTTGAGTGGATGAAAGATTACAACAGAATAATTCTGATTACAAAAAGAGGAAGAATAACTAGTTCTCCCCTTTGTTTAAGGCTAGGTTCTTCAGGTGGTGATGGAGAGTGATTCTTATTCTCTGTTGACCAGCCAATTAACACGCTTCTCTTTAAGATACTCTAAAAAATCAATCAGGAGGGAGCTCTATTGTTAACATACTAAGTGTTTAGAGTCCACTGATTTCTCCTTTTCTCTCTCTCTAGACCTTTGAAAAAGTAAGAGGAAAGCAAAAAGTTTTAATTTGAGAATTCTCAGCGCTCAATCTTCAAAAGTTTCCCTTTCTCTTCTCTAGATTCCCTTTTCCAAAAGTCCTCTCTTTTCTCTAGCTCTCGAGGATATTTATAGGGAGTCATAGGGTATTATTGTTCATTAAAATCCCTCCATAATGGGGATTAACTCCCACATTATGTGGGGAGTTTATTGACCAAGCAATGAGGATTAGTTATAACAGAAATGTGGGGTTCGCGCTAGACGCGGACTTCGCGTTTGTATAGACGCCGGGCTTAAACCCGTGTCTCAGTGAGAACATGGAGATGCTCAGACCCGCATTTGAAGTAGAGCGCAGAGTTGTTCAGACCCACGCTTGAAATAGGATGTGGAGTTGTTCAGACTCGCGTAGGATACAAAGTTACTCAGACTTATGTGAGATGGGACACGGAGTTACTCAGACCCGCATTTGAAATAGGGACGCAGAGTTTGCTCAGACCCGCTTGAGATGCAGAGTTCCTCAGAGTCGCATTTGAAGTCTGCGTTTCTCTCTAAACGTGAGGTTCACGTTTTAGTTAAAACGCGACCTTCGCGTTTGAAGTGAAGTTCTCGTGTGATGATTTGTCCTTAATGATTTTTAGACAACCTACATGGTTCAATATAGAAGGTGTTTGGATTCAGGGAAGTGGGAGGAAAATGGAAAGTGGGAAGTGGGAGTGGAAAATATGGACATGTAGAGGGAAATTGGGATTTGTGAAAATAAGTTTTTCGATATTTGGTTGTAATGTGGAAGTGTAAGTGAAAAAGTACATTGTATTTTACGGTGTTTGGTTAGTAATGTGGAAGTGAAAGTGGAAAATTTAACCACAAAGTTGATCACAAAATAATATTAAATTAAATATTATTTCTAAAGTGACATTTTTGAATTGTTATTGGACTGAAAGTGGGATTTACATGACATCAAAATTTAATGCGTTAACCTACAACTTATTACATGTTGGATTTACATGTATAACCCCCCGGTCCTAGATGTACGTATCACAGTATCGGTACTCGATATGGTATACAAATGTGATTTGACCTTCTTGATATTCAAACTGAACTGGTTTCAGTTTCAGATATTATTTCCTAATATCTTGAATTTTTCATAATTGTTTTGGAATTTTTTTGGATTATTTTGGAAAATCTCCGAATATGGTGGCAACCGAGACCGATAATTAACTCTATGATTTTTAATTCACAAACGAAGTTGAATTTTAAGAATCTGTTTTCAAATTATTCTTCAAAATTATATTTCAACTTTACTGTATTTCTTGAGATTTTCTGAATTAATCAAAAAATTTGCCCAACCGGTGTCGATTGGTATCAGCGATACATTCTAGGATTTTTAATTTGTAAACTAGGCTGAATTTTCTGAATCTGATTAAACATTAATTTCAGCGTAATATTTTCTATTTTATAGAATTTTTGGAAACAGTTCTGATCTAGTCAAATTTTACCCGAATTAAATAATACTAAATAATACATTTTCTTTTTTTTCTTTTTTCCCCCCTCCTTCTACAATCTTCTCCCTTTCCTTCCCCTACAAGCAAACAATCCCCAACCGACTTACCCCTTATGGTTTCTTCTCTCTTATTCTTAATTTCTCTCCCACATTCTCTAATTCTCTCCCTCTAATTCTTTAATCACACTTTCTCTCTCACTTTTTCTCACACTATCTCCCAATCTCTCCCTTCCTCTGCCAAGACCCATCGGCCAGCACCTTTGCCGCTAACAAACTCCAGCGAACTCCACACGGTGGCCATTCCGGCCACCCACCAACCTCTCCTCCTCCAATTTCTCCTTCTCTCTTAATTTCCTTTCCATCATCTTCTTCTCCTTCTTTCAATTCACCACACCATCACCTTCCCTCCTTCAAATCTCACCATTAAATCAATTTATTCACCCTCAATTACTCAGTTTCATCTGCCTTATCAACATCCCCACCTTCAATTCCAACCCCTAAACCCACCTTCATCATCTCGATCATCTTAAATCATCACCTCCACCTTCAATTCACTTCCACCCACCTTTAACCACCACCTCTTCCCCCCATGGCCACTGGCCACCACCCTCTTCCTGGCCGCGTGCCACCTCCCTCTACTTGGTTACGCGACTACTCTAGCGCAGCTCCGTCCAGGCCCACGACCTGGCTGTGAGCAGGCCAGGCTGTGGCTTGCCCCTACTCCTCTCTCCTTCTCTCTTCTTCTCTCTTTTCTTTCCTTTCTTCTCTATTCTTTCTTTTCTTTTCTTTTTCTGTTTCCTTTCTTCTTCTTTTGTCTCTCTTTTCCTTTAACGAACCTAAAAACACAACAACCCATACCCGTTAACCCATAAACCTAAACCCGCTAACCCAATAAGCAATATTCAATTAAGCTATTTGGGTCTGGGTTTCGGATCTGAACCTGACCGGTTAGCCACCCAAACCTGCATTCAAAATAGAAAGCTAAAATTTTATAAAAACCCTGGCAATTTATTATATTTACAAATTAGTCCTTTTCTTGCATATTTGACCCATTTATATGGTTTTCAGTGTTTGGGCGATATCTTGAGCATCTGGTATCCAATTTATACGATTTTAACCAGCACAATCGTAGGAAAATGAGCTATATCTTTATAATACCTATGTGAGCATTTTTATTTTATAAATTATATCTAATCATGATAAATAAAATTAATTGATTACTTTATTTAAAAAATTATGACTATCGGTAAATCATTATAAATATTATTTAATAAAATGTAATTATTGATAAATCACTATAATTACAATATGCATGTTAGTTGTTTGAATATAATTGATAAGATAATATTTATTTTGTTTCTTGATTTAATATTAAAATACAGATGGATTAGTTATATATTAGTACTAAGCGATTATTAGATTATTTATAAAGACATTCTAAAATACTAAACTAATAATTATTAAAATGGTTGTAAAGAGGTTAAAAATAGAAACTTATATATAATTCATTTGTGATGTCATCATAATAATAATAATGAAATCATCGCGTTTATATATCTACTGACATATGTTCCTGTAACATCTATGATCGGTCACTGATACTACATATTTATTATCACATTCCCATATTTATTATTTAATAAACTCTGTTTTTAATCCTATTTACTATCGAAATTATATGCAATCCTTTACTAAAAGATAAGGAAGAGAAACGAGCCCAAAAGCCCATTTAAATTCTGATTTAATTCATAATTAAATCAGAATCAAAGATCAGGGCAAAATGCAGAAGATTTAAGGAGATCAGAGCAAATCAGAACAGATAATACCAAATAGAAACTAGTTAAATTCAGACTTATTTTGATTTATTCGGTTAGCTTGAGGATCAACAGAGATATCATCAAATCCGTACACCAAATCGAGAAACCAATTTAACAAACGGGCAGATCTTCAAATCTGAGAGTTACACTCCTTAGATCTGGCCATATGGCCATAAATGTGCCGCAAAAATACCTCATTTTCCTGGTTTACACCGCAATTTAGTTGAGATACGGGGAGCGTTTGCTCCCTTATCTTCAGACGCTCTCTCCCTTTTGGTTTTTTTCCTATAAATACTGAAATTTCTGAGGCCACAGAGAGCAATTAGGCAGAGAAGGGTTCTTAGGCTAGTTTTCATTTTTTTAGTGTAGTTTTTTATTTTTATTTTTATGTAATTTTTATTTCTTTGTAAGCATAGGTTAGACTGAGATTCATATAAGTAAGAGAGAGATTTATGTTGAGAGTGACACCGATGTAGCCTTCTTCTTTCTTTCATCGTTTCTACAAGCAATCAAAGGTAACTTGTTTATGTTTTTCTTGTTCTTCTTCTCTCTTCTACTTTTTCTCTTTTGATATTTGATGAGTATCTAAATGAATCTAGTAGCATCGGTATACCCTTGTTGTATGTTTGCCACCAATATTTTATGATGATGATCTCCTCCTGAAGATTTTGTATCATTTCATTCTTGTTCATCTTGATGATGTAGTGCGAATGGGGACTAAACTCGATCTTATGAATTATGTGTTGATCACCTCAGAAGCAAGGTAAACGTGCCAACGATCTAAGGTAAGTCATCGACTAAAGAAGGTAAGTATTTCTTTTAGGTTTTTTTAATGCTTTAGTTTAGATCACCACCATCTCCCAACTCTTTTATTCACTCTTTTTATTTTTTTTAGCTTAGTTTTTTATTTTCTAAAATTATCATCTCCTTATATCTATCACCTTCACAAATTAACATAATTTTATTTTTCTTTTCTTTCAAAGAACAAGAGAAGAACTTTAACCATTTTTAGTGAACTAAAGAGAACTTACAAAAAGCTTCCATCGCTAGTCCCTCCTTGAGGATCACCACTCGCAAAGGCACTTGCTATAGTGGTAGTATTGAGTACCTACACTTCTGCAGGTATTCCTGAAATTTGTATTTTTTGTGCAGGTCAAGACTCAATCAAATTTTGGCACCGTTGCCGGGGACGGACAGTAAGTAATTCTCTTTTCAATTTACATTTTTGGTTAACTTTCTTCTTTGTTCTTGGTGTGCAATGATAGATATCAAAAAAAATTTGCTACATTGGACATATAAGTGGCCCTAGACTCTGCTGAAGAAAGCAGCCCATATGCCCTCAGATTTGCTGCATTCCCGCGGCAATCTAAGTGAACTACTAACTTGTATTTTTTGCAGGTTGCTTGAATTGCAAAGTAAAGTTTTTGCGGCTATTTATTTTCTTATCTAACTCATTGTGCATACTTCTAACCTCAACAGTAAATTGATGTTTGTTAAATGTTAAAAACAGTTTAGATTTTGCATTTAGGCATTTGTCTAATTTCGTTTACATTTTACATTTCTGTTGAAGAGTACTAGAGAAAACATACGTGTTCATAGCATGTAGTATAGGAATACTTTTGAATTGTTTACATTGCTTAACTGTTGCTTTTCATATAATGTACTAAACGTTTCACTAAATTGATTTAAGGGCTTGTCCTATAAATAAGATAAGGTGGGAAAATCAATATCCTCCCTTAACCTCCAAACAATCTCCTTACTCACTAACCCAAGCCTAACTAAAACTGAATAGACATTGGCCTTAGGGACATCTAGGACTCAAATAAGAGACTAACCTAAGGGGAAAGTTGATTAGAATTTGACTCTTACCAAATTGGTGTCAAAGGTTGGGGATTGATGAGGTGAAACCTTGAAGAACAATGGTTTGACATAATTAGGCCCGTTGGTTAAGCACAAATACCTCCCACTGATCTTGCTCCTACCTGACCGATTAACTTGTGGTCAGATTCAGCAATATACTCCACGTGGACAGTCTAATCAGTTAGGAGTCATCTAGGTCTAAGGTTGACCCTAACTTAGACTAGATTTTTCTTTCTTTGTTTTTTGTTTGCTTGTTTTTATTTTTATTTTTTTTGATATCTTGGTGATATGGATTAAATCACAATCATTCCTATACATATAATGATCTATACTTAACCCCTACCTCTTTTAACTCAGATATTACCAACCCGGCATATCTTAACTTTAACTAACCAAGTATGCCGGATTGGTCTTATCCTAATCAATACACGCCTCAATTCTAATATTATGAACAAGATTAAAACAATCATCACTACTGTTTACAGAGTCAATAGGGATACAATTTTCCCGAGTCATATTGTCAACCACCATTTTAACATTCAGCTTCTAATATTTTTAGTCATGATCAACCTATAGAAGAAAAATCTGAGGCGATGAAGAGTATAGAAGTCATGATTGAGTCCCAAGAACAAAAGTAGAAAATGATAGCTCAAAATTCTCATAAGACTCTCAAATCCAAGATCCTTACTCTATGTTCCAAGTCCCAAAACAAGAAGAAGAACTTATGGACTCAGATAGAAGTATGAAAAACCTGATTCAGTCCAAAAATAATTTTAACCAATCTGTCAATAGGCTAGAAGTACAAATGAGTCATTTGATTAACATAATGAAAGAAAGGAATAAGGAAACTCTAACGCATGTTCGACTATTTTCGATTGCCCTAGCCATATTAATAGGAATGAAGAATCTTGGTGTCTTGGAGACTTTTATTAAGACTTAATTTTATCACACAAATTTGAGGTTGACCAATTCCAAACCAGGACAAATTGGAAAGTTTTTCATTCAATGAGATTGAACTTGAATGTTAATGTGACCCCAATCCTCAGCTTTGTTATTCAGTTTCCATCTTCAAATCTATGTTGATTCCTGTATCATTACCCAATTTGGACCAATTTCCCGAACCAACATTATTCCCGTAGATCTAGAAATTGAATCATCAATTTTGGTGAGTCACATACCATTGATGGGAAAAGAATGTGAACTTCTATTCTTTGATATGGACTCAACTCTTGAACCAAAACAGACTCTCGACCAAAGTTGATTTTTTTGAGTTAGTATTGGTTCCAGAACCTATCACTCTAGAGCCCAAGTTAACTATTCCACCAAATCACATTCTTTTGTTGGACATAGGTATGGACCATGTTGACTCCGTGATGATTTTTCAAGACTGGTCATTGATCGACAAAAAACAAGCACAAGAATAAGTGAGAAGAGAGTGGGTTGATGTTACTGCTTTTGCGATTCTTTCGTAGTAACGAAGTGGCTAAACAGGTTGTATCCACAAGGAGGGAGAGCGATGGAAGCTTGATGCGGCTTCTTTGTTCAAGAAAAGAGAAAGATCTTTGTTCCAAATAAAGAATTGGAAAATGAAAACAAGTTAGTTTCAAGAATTGTTTGAAAAATGATTTGGTGGTTTTTAAAGTTGGATTTCCTTAATGGTAAAAATGCATGGCTAACTTTCTACTAATAGCTCCCACTAATCTCTAACTTCTTGAAGATATAGCCTCACGATGGATCATAGGCAAGTATAACCCTTATGCATAGGAACTATTCACGTGAAAATCTAGTGAAAATTCTTCCTATAACTTAGCTTTACACGGCAAAAACTCGGACATTCCCTTATCAAGATCCAATAGAAGGCGAGAATAAGGGAAGACATGAGTGCACTAATGGTATCGGCAAAGTTAAAAGAAAAATCTCTAACTTACAACAACAAGCAACACACACAACACATAGATCATCAAAAACCCATTAAGCATGAAATAGAAGATAGTAAATACTTGTAGGTAAGTTAGAGTTAGAACCCTCGTCATAAGATGTTATAGCTCTCGTTTGCATAAGGCTTGTTTGACACTATTGACTCATTTGGGTTTATCAATTAAGTGTTAGAGATTAGTGGGTTAGTAGTTAGTTAGCCATGCTATGGAGAAGTTAGTTACACATGGTAGTAAAAGAAACAACAAAAGAAAAAGGGTGAAGAGAAAGGGAGTTACACTACAAGAAAACAGAAGAAAAGAAGTAAAGAGAAAGGAAGTTACACTACAAGAAAACAAAAGAAAAGAAGTAAAGAGAAAGGAAGTTACACTACAACAAGGAGGTAAAAGTAGATGAAAAACACAAGAAATGAAAAGAAGAAAGAGAAGTAGTTACTTGTATTAGCTTGTCACCTTCAAATACAACTTGTACACACTCTCTCTCTTTCACTCTAATGGCTAAAACTACAACTAGAAGAAGAAGGAAACTAAAACAACTACAATCCTAAAAACAAAATTACAAAACTTGCTAAAGCTCTGGATATATCCTTTCTTCAGACCCCAGGGGGGTATTTATAGGCACCAGGGGAAAGGGGGCCAAGGGGGTGACCCGTGCCCCGAAGCGCAGGCGCCCAGTCTGTCCCCTGTCAGGTAGATCTTCTGGTTTCTAGATTTGATGCCCTGAACTGACAATATCTCCTCCCTAAAGTTAATGGCTACTTGGTAGGCCTTTAATCACTCCTTAAATGGCGATTTAGGGTCTTCTTCTTCATTTGCACACCATGGACCTAGGATCAAGAAAGCAAAACCTTATTAGCAGAATTTTACATCAAATAACTATGAGAATATGATAAAAATTATGCAAAGTTAGAGACTAATCACACCCCCACACTTATTTTTTTGCTCGTCCCGAGCAAAACAAAAAATAAGAAAATTATTACACCACTTTCGCAGGTGAGCGATTGCACTGAGCATGTGCAACAAGCCTTTAAATCTCTAGGTTTCCCCTAGAGGAGGAGTGTTGTCTCCTAGGGTTTTCAGCGAATTGCACTCACAAAATCCAGTAAGTAAAAAAAGTATTTAGTTGTTAGTAAAAACTCTGTCATGAAAAAGAACTTTCAATCATCTAAGTAAAAATGACCGAATGATATAAGAATTAGGTGTAACCCTCATAAGTCCTCCTATATTTTAGCCTTCATAAAAGAGGAAATTATGGTTTTTCTTTAAATTTAGAAAGGATCTTGTACTTCTAACTCATTCTGTTATTTTACTTTAAATAGATATGCATAATGTGTAAGTGTGATGTGCTTGAGATTTTTCAACTCAACTTTGAATATCATTTAATTTTATTAATATTTACTTATTATTCTTGGTTCAATTAGGCTTTCTACTTCACTTATGTAACACATATCAAACCGATGACTCCCAAACCAGATGGTCTTAGGGCACCAGGTGGAATAACACCCCTCAGGTCAAGTATGCAAGTGGAGTAGGCCACGAAATCAAGATTTATTTATACATTATTATATATAAATTTTTTTTGGCATGAGTAATCATGCTTCTTGAGGCACAATTATCCAGTTTTTTTTTTAAGAGTTGTGTCTCTAAATCCCAAGCATGTGATTGTAGTTTATGCATATTCTATTAAGGCTAAATAAAAGATATGAGTTATTTTCCTTATCCCTCCTAACTTTTTAGTCAAACCAATTTTTCTGATTTATTTAGGCAAAAATAAAGATTCATTAATAAGATTTCGTTAATTCCTACAATGTTTTGGTAATTTTATAAAGAGTATGAAATTTCTTTTCAATCTGGAGTTTTTTTTTTTGAAAGAAGAAAGAGAATAACAGGAAAAGTAATTTTTTTTCGAAAGAAGAAAGAGAATAACAAGAAAAAGAAAAAGTGTTAGCACCCCCCCACACCTATCTAATGCATTGTCCTCAATGAATGTATATGTAAATGCGAATGCAATAAAGAGGGTGAAGAAATGATGTCACCGTCCTCGTTGACTCGGGCCGGCCATGGGTGAAGAGCGAAAGAAAGGTTAACAAACGTAGAAGGGGTAAGCATATAAACAAATAAACCCTTTCTTTTTTGTTAGGTGTATGACGGGGCAAAAAGAGTCAGCACACTATCATCCGGAGTTATAGGCTCAGTGGTCAAGAAGGGCTTCAGTCTTTACCCATTCGCTTTGAATTTTGCGTTGTTCTTAGGATCTACAATAATCACAGTACCGTGTGGAAAAACGGTGCGCACGATGAAAGGTCCAGACCAATGAGTCTTCAGCTTCCCCGTGAAAATATGAAGCCTTGAGTTGTACAGCAGAACCTTATCTCCCGGAGCAAAGTTTTTTCGGGTTATGATCTGGTCATGAAAAAGTTTAGTCCTGCTTTTGATGATCCGAGCATTCTCATAGGCTTCATTCTGTATCTCCTCTAATTCTGAAATCTGCAGTCTCCTTAGCTTACCAGCCTTGGTCAGATCAAAATTGAGTTGCTTAATGGCCCATAGGGCACGGTGTTCTACTTCGACTGGCAGATGACAGGCTTTTTCAAATACGATTCTATATGGAGGCATCCCAGAACTGTCTTAAAAGCAGTACGGTAAGCCCACAATGCATCATTGAGTTTGACCGACCAATCCTTTTAGTTTTGTCCGACAGTCTTTTCTAAAATGAGCTTGATCTGTCGATTGGTGACTTCGACCTGCCCATTTGTCTGGGGATGATACGGAGTAGACAACTTGTGATTGATGGAATATTTTCGCATTAGAGCTTCAAAAACTCTGTTGCAGAAATGCGATCTATTATTACTAATTATCGCTCTAGGGGTGCCAAATTGGGAGAAGATGTTCTCTTTGAGAAATTTGACAACCACTTTGTTGTCATTTGTCTTAGTTGGCACAGTTTCAACCCATTTAGAGACATAATCTACAGCAACCAATTAATCTACAGCAACCAAAATGAACTGGTTGCCGAAGGAATTAGGGACTGGCCCCATGAAGTAGATACCCCAAATATCAAAAATTTCAACTTCCAGGATCCGGTTCAGGGGCATCATGTCTCTTCTTGAAATTTTCCCAATTTTCTGACAATTTGCGCATGACTTACAAAAATGGTATGAGTCTTTGAACAAAGTGGGCGGATTGAAGCTAAACCTGCACACAAAATAAAAAATTTCAGATTTAGAATGAAGATGTGCAAGTGCTCAATTCTTACCACTATAGCAAGTGGCTATGCGGGTCGTGATCCACAAGGAGGGTTTTACGATAGAAGCGTTTACGTTTCTTTATTGAAATCTTAATGAAGATAAAATGAAGATTATTCTTTGGTTAAAGTTAAGAAAATGAAAAAAGAGTTAATAGTTAAAGTTAAGAAGAAAGTGAGAGATGAAAAAGGTGGAAAAACTCAGAAAACGGCGAAAGCGACTATGTACAAATGATTATTTACAAGGAAGTGAAAAGGATGATTTAGAAGAGGTATTGTTGGTGATTTAATTTACAGAAATAAAAGAAAAGAAATAAAAATAATTTCTTACCTTCTTTTCACCAAAAGCTTACCTTGAGTCTTCAGCGACGATTTTACCTTGAAGTGGAGGCATTCAGCGTATAGCCCATAAGATTTGAGTATTGGTCTCTTTCACATTACATCATCAAGACTACTTCAAGAATGAAATGATACAGAGAGACTCACAATTCCATCGTCATGAGCTATCGGTGGCACTCGCAAAGGCAAGGCTCTTTCGATGCTTTTAGACTCACTTGGAAGATAATTGTACCAAAAAGAAAAGTGAAGTAGAAAAGAAAAAGAAGAAGAAGAAGAACACTAAAAGAAAGTACATACAAAGAAAGAATATCTATTCGATTTCATAACAATCAAAGAAAAGAAATAAATCTTACACCGGTGTCACTCCAGCTCAAGCTTCATTCTTGTTCTTCGATGAAAGTCGATCTCCTCTGAATCACATAAATAAAAACTAAAATTACATGAACAAGAAAAACAAAAACCTAAACTAAGAAATGAAAAACTATTCTAAATCCTAACTCTGCATGATCGTCCATTTTCAGCACAAAGAATGGACTTTTATAGGCAAAAAACCCAACAAGCAGGATCCCAGGGAGATCGGGGGAGCAAACGCTCCCCCTAACTCCCCAAGATTGCTACAGAAACACGGCTTGGGCCGCGTTTCCGTGGCCAGGGTGTGGCCAGGTGGCCACACTCTGTTGGTGGGTTGCCCTGGTTTCGCCCTCTGACTTTATCTGGAGTTGGTTTTTCAGTTTGAGTCCCGGATTCTGACGAAATGGTCTTGAATTCTTGGCTTTAACCGATCGATTCTGAGAGGATTCTTCTCAACCGGTTTTCAACCTCTTGATTTTGCCCTGATTCAGTGAGTGCAAATTAATTCTGATTTAATTCAGAATTTTGGTGGGCTTTGGGCTCATTTCTCTTCGTCTCCTTAAAGATTGGGCCTGCAAATAAATCAAACAATTAATTATGACAATGCAGGCTTTTATTCTATAATAAGTATGGACATATGATATTAAATATGCAACATTAGCGACCAATCACACCCCCATACCTATCTTTTGCTCGTCCTCGAGCAAAACAACTAAACTATACTAAGGATTATTAGACCACTTTCGCAGGTCACGCGATTGCACTGAGCATGTGCAACAAGCCGTTAAACCTCTAGGTTTCCCCTAGAGGACGAGTTTTGTCTCGTGAGGGTTTTCAGCGGATTGCACCCACAAAATCCATAAAGAAAGAGAAATAAAGAGTTAGTATTTTCGAAAGGCATTTTGAAAGAGAAAAATATTTGAAATATAATTGTAAGATCTAAGCAATCTATAAGTTATAGGAAGACTGAATTTTTCATTCCTAAACTTAGTCTCTATTCAAAAATTTGTTATCAATCAAGGTAAGGAGTTAAATTGTACTTCTCATCTAGTCTATTACTTTACCCTAAGTCATATGCACCTTGTGATCGTGAAAATTTTGACTAAGGGTTTATTAACTCTAACTCTTATGCCTTATTTATTTATACATATATATTTTTTTGGTGGTATTATTCCTTAGTTCTATTAGGCTTTCTAATCTGCCCATGTAATGAGCCTTTAATCGATGACTCCCAAACCAAACGGTCTTAGGGCACCTGGTGAGAAGACACCCCAAGGACTTAAGGACTCGAGCAAACAAGGCCACAAAACTAAGGATTTTATTATATGAACCACTTTTAGGCGTGAATACTTATGCTTTATTAGGCACAAATACCCAGCTTAATCGGAGGATTTTATATATATTTTTTTCTTAAACTTATCTAATCATCTTTCGCATAAATACTAAGGCTTGCTTAGGCCAAAGCACCTAGCTAATCAATAATTAGATTTGTTTATCTTTTATTTTATTTTTCTTTTTTTTTTCAAACTTATCTAATTATCTTTCGCATAAATACTAAGGCTTGCTTAGGCCAAAGCACCTAGCTAACCAATAATTAGATTTGTTTATTATCATTTTTTTTATATATTTTTTTATAAGGCATAAGAATCTTTATTTTTGAACCCTAAGTGTGTAAGTGTATGAAGTGTGCATATTTCATCAAGGTAAAGATCAAGACTAAATTACTTTGACAAATTTTCTTCCTAACCCTAAAAATCAAACAAATAATCATATTTTGACCAAGTATAAGAAATCCGAATTTAGATTTTCCTATTCCTTAAAATTAACTTAATTTCTTACAAAAAATATGTCAAAATATTATTTCTATTTTCAAAAAGTTTTTAATAAAAAAGAAAACCTAAGTTATGTTAGACCCTCCCCCACACCTATCTCATGCATTGTCCTCAATGTATGAATTAATGCATAGATGCATGAAAAAGAAGAAAGGGAAGGAAAGTGTTACCTTAAGGTGGTGGTTCCGGTGGTGGTCTGATTGGTCCACGAAACGCGGCCCAATCGACTTTTCGTGGGATTCGGAGGAACCCACCAGAAATATCTTTAATATAACCCATTAAAAAGATGTATCCATAAAGGATCTTTATTAAATATTTAACCCCATCTAATTTCCATATTCCATAACTAATTTCGGAGTCAAATTTGTCAACCACCTCATCCCAGAATGGAGTATGAAATGATAGAACGGTTGACTTGGACTCAGGAAGGACAGGAACTAATACCGACTCAGGAAGGTGACTTAAGTCAAGTAAAGGTTCAGGAGTCGAAATTGGTTCAAGAAGCGGGTCCAAGTCAAGAAGTTGAAACTCAAGTCCACATGTATTTTCTAACAATGGGATGTGACCTAATATGGGTGATTCCAGTTCAGGAATGATAGGTGGAGGAATCAAAACTGACTCTAAAATATTACTCAAGTTTGGTAACAAAACAGGAGTCAATATTGATTCAGAAAGTTGAACTGGATCACAGATTTGAGAATCTAGGTCACATATCTCATTGAGTTCAATATCAAAAAATTGAGAACTTGCCAATTTGTCAATAGGATTTTCAAAATTGTATAATTGGTCAAGTTCAATATGATCCTCAAAGATGGGGGATTCAATTTCATGATGAATAGGCATAGGATCCAACGTTGACTCGGGGAAAAGATCGAAATCAGGTGAAGATACCGAAGTCATAATCGAATCAGGAAGTAGAATTGAATCACTTAGTTGGTGTTCAGGATCATATTCATTTTCAAGTTCTATTTCAGGAAAAGGATAACTTGCTAAACTGTCAATATCTTTTTCAAAATTTGGAGTTTGGGCAAGTTCAAATGGTTGTTCTGAAATGGAATCTTGATTTCCAAAACTACAGGACTCTTCGGCTCTAACAGAATGGTTAGTGATATCAGAACTGGTCCAACGGTGAGAATGTAGAGATTCGACCATCATATCTATGTCACGATTACGAGTGTTTTGAGCCTGAGTCATGGCTTCAAGCATCTTTTCATAGTTGATATGTTCATTGTTTTGATGAAAAGATGAAGAATTGTCTTGGAAGTGGTAGTGAAATTGTGAGTCCATCAGATTTTGGGATTTGTGTTTGGACTCACGCATACTCATTTCCAAAATTGATGGTTTCCTATTTTGGACAGGTGGAACTGAGTATGAATCTTGAAAATATTGTGGACTAGGTGGAGAAGGAGGACAAGTTGGTTGATAATTATGCTCGGGGGAAGTGAATCCCTACTGACTCTGTGAAGAGTTGAAATCGTTATGGAAATTATAGTCATACGATGGGGGACATGGGTTATATTGATTCGGATAAGACCAATCCGGCACACTAGGTTGGTTAAAGTCATGATATGCCGGGTTGGTAATATCCGAAAAAGAGTTTGATGTGTAATATGGATTATTATTGAAGTTGAAAAAATTGTTATCATAGGCCATATCACACAATGGAATACAAACAAAAAGAAAGAAAAACAAACAAATAAACAAACAAAGAAAAAGAAAAAATTCTAACCTAAGTTAGGGTAGACCTATGACCTAGACGACTCCTAACTGGTTAGACTGTCCACGGGAGGTCCAATGCAGACTTTGACCACAAGCTAATCAGCCAGGTCAGGGCAAGGTTGGTGGGAGGTTTTCCGTCAAAGACGTTCCTTAATTAAATAACCACCAACCTTCGGGCTTTCGGCCCTTAATCCCTTTCCTAGACACTGATTTGACAAGAGTCAAATTCCAACACCTTTCCCCCTTAGGATAATCTCCTAATTGAGTCTGAGATGTCCCTAGGGCCAACGTCTACTCATTTTAAGTTAGGCTTGGGTTAGTGAGTGCTTGGAATCTGATTTTTGGGCTAAGGAAGGGTGATTAAATCCCCACCTTATCTTGTTATGGGTTAGTGCCCTTAAGATAAGTTTGTGCAAGTGTACAAGATATGAAAATAAGATTCACTCAAAGCAATGAAAATCAACCAAGAGATGAGTCTTATTCTACATGCAATGCGAACGTACCTTGCTCCAGCACTCTTCAACAGTAAAAATAAATGAATTGAAAAGACACGTGTCTAAAGATGCAAACGTCTAATCAATTTTTTTATCTTTTCAACAAATGTTTTACTGTTGATTATTAGCAGGCTTATGTGATGGCATATAAGAAAAAGTAAAGTTACAGAAAACTACAATTTACAAAGCAAGCAGCAATGCAAAAAGACAGTTAGTAGTCCACTCCTTTTTGCCGCGTTTTCGCGGCTTTGGCCGCGGATCCGCGGCAAAGCAGAGGGCACTTGGTCTCTGCTTTCTAGAGCAGAGGCCCAAGGCCACTTATATGTTACTGCAACTTTAATTTCCTGCTTTGCTTGCCCTATAACCTGCAACAGAGAAGAAAATTCGTTTTAGTTCTAAAAAATTTTCAATAAAAATTCAGATTTCAATAGAAACGTTACCCTCCCCGGCAACGGCGTCAAAATTTGATTGAAGCTAAATCTACACACAAAATAAAGAATTTCAGATTTAGAATGAAGATGTGCAAGTGCTCAATTCTTACCGCTATAGCAAGTGGCTATGCGGGTCGTGATCCACAAGGAGAGTTTTGCGATAGAAGCGTTTACGTTTCTTTATTGAAATCTTAATGAAGATAAAACGAAGATTCTTCTTTGGTTAAAGTTAAGAAAATGAAAAAAGAGTTAATAGTTGAAGTTAAGAAGAAAGTGAGAGATGAAGAAGGTGGAAAAACTCAGAAAACGGCGAAAGCGACTATGTACAAATGATTATTTACAAGGAAGTGAAAAGGATGATTTAGAAGAGGTATTGTTGGTGATTTAATTTATAGAAATAAAAGAAAAGAAATAAAAACAATTGCTTACCTTCTTTTCACCAAAAGCTTACCTTGAGTCTTCAGCGACGATTTTACCTTGAAGTGGAGGCATTCAGCGCATAGCCCATAAGATTTGAGTATTGGTCTCTTCCACATTAAATCATCAAGACTACTTCAAGAATGAAATGATACAGAGAGACTCACAATTCCATCGTCATGAGCTATCGGTGGCACTCGCAAAGGCAAGGCTCTTTCGATGCTTTTACACTCACTTGGAAGACAATTGTACCAAAAAGAAAAGTGAAGTAGAAAAGAAGAAGAAGATGAAGAAGAACACTAAAAGAAAGTATATACAAAGAAAGAACATCTATTCGATTTCATAACAATCAAAGAAAAGAAATAAATCTTACACCGGTGTCACTCCAGCTCAAGCTTCATTCTTGTTCTTCGATGAAAGCCGATCTCCTCTGAATTACATAAATAAAAACTAAAATTACATGAACAAGAAAAATAAAAACCTAAACTAAGAAATGAAAAACTAGTCTAAATCCTAACTCTGCATGGTCGTCCATTTTCAGCACAAAGAATGGCCTTTTATAGGCAAAAAACCCAACAAGCAGGATCCCGGGGAGATCGGGGGAGCAAACGCTCCCCCTAACTCCCCAAGATTGCCGCGGAAACGCGGCTTGGGCTGCGTTTCCGCGGCCAGGGTGTGGCCAGGTGGCCACACCCTGTTGGTGGGTTGCCCTGGTTTCGCCCTCTGACTTTATCTGGAGTTGGTTTTTCAGTTTGAGTCCCGGATTCTGACGAAATGGCCGTGGATTCTTGGCTTTAACCGATCGATTCTGAGAGGATTCTTCTCAACCGGTTTTCAACCTCTTGATTTTGCCCTGATTCAGTGACTGCGAATTAATTCTGATTTAATTCAGAATTTTGGTGGGCTTTGGGCTCATTTCTCTTCATCTCCTTAAAGATTGGGCCTGCAAATAAATCAAACAATTAATTAGGACAATGCAGGCTTTTATTCTATAATAAGTATGGACATATGATATTAAATATGCAACATTAGCGGACAATCATGGTGTTGGTCCCCGAGATGATGTCAAATGCGGAACTATCTCTGTTGGCAATTATAGATCTAAAAATACCCAAGTCAACACAAAACTAAAAAAAGAAGGATTAATGTTAAGCAAATAAATAAACTTGCAAAAAGGAAAATAAATCTCAGAAAATCGACAAATGCAAACAAGAGAGATTTATCCTGATTCGGTCCTTGTGACCTACATCCAGTCCCCAAGCCACCCGCTTGAGATTTTCCTTTATCCTTGATTTTGTACACCCAAAATCACAACCATGCACACTACTTGACAAATCCCCATTGCCAAATGTGTACACCTTCTCTACATCCAAGAGAACACCTTCTCTTCCACCAAGGGAATACACTTCACCTGTATAACTGCCTCTACACCAAGAAGCCACCCGTGTACAATGATTGCTTTGAGTATTACAACTTTCCTATAAGCCTTGGTACTGTGTATGAACGTGGACAAGGTCTAGTATAGGAGAAACTTCAGAGAACTTCACAATGGAAATGACTTTTGGTGAAGAACAGAAGTTGGAATCAGTTTTCAGATTTTGACAGAATTTTGGCTTTGGAAAACTGAAGATTTTTCTTAGTATTTGGCCTTTGGACGAACTACCCTTTATATAGCTGAAGACTAGGGTAAGTTAGGATAGTTATAGGAGCAATTCAAATGATAGAAACGTTGGAATTCGTTGCACAAAAGACCAGATAATGAAAACTGTCCAACAGTCAGAAACTGCCTATAGTCGACTTGCTTATAGAGTTAGTCGACTATACTAGGCAATTTTCCTTCTATTAGTCGACTAGGTTTGGGTATTAGTCGACTAGGTCAAGAGACGTTGGACTGACAGTTTTCTGGATAACTAAATCAAGTCGACTGCAACTACTTATAAGTCGACTGGACCAGCTATTAGTCGACTATGGGCAAGGGTTAGTCGACTACAAAATGCTATTAATCGACTACTTTTGACTGTTAAGTCGACTAATACAGAAATAGAGAGTTGGGTCTGTTTTGACACAAGACTTAGTCGACTAGGGATTTGGGTTAGTCGACTACCAAGTTGATTAGTCGACTTGTGATAGGTATAAGTCGACTAATGGACATTGATATGGTGTGTGTGTCAAGGCTTTTTACATGCTATTTCATTTTTACAAAATACATCATATCAACTCTCCTTGGGACATATTGATCATGTAGAACTCTTGATTCGTCATGTGTTAAAGCTCCAAATGAAATGCTTCACAAAGTCTTCATCGAAATATGTTCCAACATTCACCCCCTTTTTGATGATGACGCTTTGTGTGCACAAGTGCTCCCCCTGCAGAAAATATGTTATATTTTCCTCCCCCTGCAGAAATTGGGTTATAACAAATATGAAAAGACTTTGTTCTCCCCCTGCAACAAATATATCATTAAATATATATATATATATATATATATGTTCTTATTAACTTTTATATGGTACCTGCAAGATAAACGTTAGATGGTACCAATCATAAAAGAACATATTAACCTTTAGGAGTCCAAATCCATTTAGAATTTAGTTTTCACCTGTTAGTATACACATAGTTGCAAGAATCACATATATCATGAATGTAAGATGCCATATATGTATTTTTATCATGAAAACTTAAATTCTTAGGAATCCATATAAACTTTGTCTTAATTCTATTTGAAACATGATTAGACTTTCTTTTCACATATGGTTTACTAACATATGAAGACTTTTCATTATATCCAATACCATAATGATTATCATTGACAACTTCTGAAAAGATAATAAATCATTCAATTTTTCTTTTCCTTTATTGAACTTAGTCACATTTTCCAAAAGATCTTCATATTTCTTTTGAAAACTGAAATATCTTTATCTAAAATAGAAATCCTTTTATTCAAAGATTCAGTTTCCTTTTTCAGAAAAATGTTCTCTTTTATAAACTTCTCATTTTCATTTTTCAAAGATGATATGACTTTTTCAAACTCATCTTGTTGAGAATTTATAGAAGATACTTGTAAAGCATAACATGAATTTTCCTTTAAAAGTTTTTCATTTTCTTTTGATAAAACTTTATTTTTCAATTTTTCATTTTTCAGATCAATAAACAATTCATGAAATGCATCAGAAAGTTCAGTAAACGATACCTCATCATCTTCCAGTGCCATGTAACATAGGTTGACACGTTCAGTGGTTTCTTCTTCATCCGAGGAAGATGAATCACTGTATTCTGATGATGCTTCGTAGTTTTTCTTCTTTCTGAACTTTTTGCTCTTGTATTTTCTTTCTTCTTGAGCAAAGGGCAATCCATCTTCATATGACCTGGTTTATCACAATTAAAGCATTTGAATTTACCTTTCTTTAAGAATCGCCTGAATTTCTTTGAAAGCATTGCCATCTCCTCTTCATCGTCATTGGAATCGTCCGTGTCGGAGGATGCATGGAAGGCGAGTTATTTCTTCTTTGAGCGGTGTTGTCGTTCCTCCTTCTTTCTTTCTTCCAATTGCACTTCATATGCCATTAGATTACCGATTAGGTTTTCTAACGACAAAGTTGAGAGATCATTCGCCTCTTCAATAGCGGTTGTCTTCTTCTCCCATTCTGGTGTGAGTGCACGAAGGATCTTACGAACTCTTTCAACTTGGGTGTAGTCCTTTCCAAGAGATGCTAAGGAATTGGTGATGTCGGTGAATCTTGTAACCATTTCGGATATGATTTCATTCTCCTCCATTTTGAATAATTCAAACCGTGGACAAGAATAGATATTTTAGATTCCTTAACTTTACTTGTGCCTTCGTGTGTTACCTGAAGAGTATGCCATATTTGATGTGCAGAAGTTGTTGTTGACACACGGTTGAACTCTTCTTTGGTTAAGGCACAGAACAAGGCATTCATCGCTTTAGCGTCAAGGTTCGCGTTCTTCTTTTGATCTTCACTCCAAGCGTTGTAGTTGGTTGTTGGCTTGGTGTACGATGCTTCAACAATGTTCCAAAGTTCATAGTTGAGCGACTGCAAGTAGATCTTCATTCTACACTTCCAATAGTTGTAGTTGGATCCGTCAAATAGCGGTGGACGTTGTGTAGAATGTCCTTCCTTGAATTGGGATGATGAAAACTCCGTTGCCATCCTTGTTGTTGACTTGTACCCGCTCTGATACCAATTGTTGGTCCCCGAGATGATGTCAAATGCGGAACTATCTCTGTTGGCAATTATAGATCTAAAAATACCCAAGTCAACACAAAACTAAAACAAGAAGGATTAACGTTAAGCAAATAAATAAACTTGCAAAAAGGAAAACAAATCTCAGAAAATAGACAAACGCAAACAAGAGAGATTTATCCTGGTTCGGTCCTTGTGACCTACATCCAGTCCCCAAGCCACCCGCTTGAGATTTTACTTTATCCTTGATTTTGCACACCCAAAATCACAACCATGCACACCACTTGACAAATCCCCTTTGCCAAATGTGTACACCTTCTCTACATCCAAGAGAACACCTTCTCTTCCACCAAGAGAATACACTTCACCTGTACAACTGCCTCTACACCAAGAAGCCACCCGTGTACAATGATTGCTTTGAGTATTACAACTTTCCTATAAGCCTTGGTACTGTGTATGAACGTGGACAAGGTCTAGTATAGGAGAAACTTCAGAGAACTTCACAATGGAAATGACTTTTGGTGAAGAATAGAAGTTGGAATCAGTTTTCAGATTTTGACAGAATTTTGGCTTTGAAAAACTGAAGATTTTTCTTGGTATTTAGCCTTTGGACTAACTACCCTTTATATAGCTGAAGACTAGGGTAAGTTAGGGTAGTTATAGGAGCAATTCAAATGATAGAAATTTTAGAATTCGTTGCACAAAAGACAAGATAACGAAAACTGTCCAACAGTCAGAAACTGCCTATAGTCGACTTGCTTATAGAGTTAGTCGACTAGACTAGGCAATTTTCCTTCTATTAGTCGACTAGGTTTGGGTATTAGTCAACTAGGTCAAGAGACGTTAGACTGACAGTTTTCTGGATAACTGAATCAAGTCGACTGTAACTACTTATAAGTCGACTGGACCAGCTATTAGTCGACTATGGGCAAGGGTTAGTCGACTACAAAATGCTACTAGTCGACTACTTTTGACTGTTAAGTCGACTAATGCAGAAACAGAGAGTCGGGTCTGTTTTGACACAAGACTTAGTCGACTAGGGGTTTGGGTTAGTCGACTACCAAGTTGATTAGTCGACTTGTGATAGGTATAAGTCGACTAATGGACATTGATATGGTGTGTGTGTCAAGGCTTTTTACATGCTATTTCATTTTTACAAAATACATCATATCAACTCGCCTTGGGACATATTGATCATGTAGAACTCTTGATTCGTCATGTGTTAGAGCTCCAAATGAAATGCTTCACAAAGTCTTCATCGAAATATGTTCGAACACATGGGCCAATAAAACCCACTTTGAAGAACCTTCTCTGTAGTCTTGCGGGGACCGAAGTGTCCTCCGCATGCAAGGTATTGGCAAAAGCTGAGCACACTCCTCTGTTCTTCCTCTGGTATACATCGTCTAATAATTTGGTCGGGACAATACTTAAAAAATACGGTTCTTCCCAGAAGAAGTACCGTACTTGGGCAAAGAAGCGGTATTGGTCTTGCCTTGTCCAGTCAGTGGGTAATTATTCAGTGGCTAGATAATTAACAATGTCTGCATACTAGGGTTCCTTGAGAATGACCAGGATGTGCTCGTCTGGAAAATCCTCGTTGATCGAAGCTTGTATGATCGGTGCGTTCGGAATTCGTGAGAGATGATCAGCGATCACATTTTCTATACCTCGTTTATCTTGGATTTTCAAGTCAAATTCTTGAAGCAAAAGGATACACCGAATCAATCGGGTTTTTGCTTCCTTCTTGGTCATGAGGTATTTCAGAGCCGAGTGATCCGTAAAAATCACCATCTTCGAACCTAACAAGTAGGGTCGGAACTTCTCTAACGCAAAGAGAATGACCAAGAATTCCTTCTCAGTCGTCGTATAGTTCTGTTGGGGGTCATTCAAGGTCCTACTCGAGTAATAAATCATGTACTGCCTATTATCGATGCGCTGTCCTAGAACAGCGCAAATAGCAAAATCAGAGGCATCACACATGATTTTGAACGGTTGGGCTCAGTTAGGAGTAGAAATAATAGGCGCAGAAATAAATTCTTGCTTAAGCTTCCCCCATGAGTTGAAACATTCATCGTTAAAATCAAAGGACACGTCCTTAGAGAGCAGGTTGGTTAAGGGCCTAGCGATTTTGCTAAAATCCTTAATGAACCGTCGGTAGAACCCAGCATGCCCTAGAAAGGATCTAATATCCTTAACGCTTTTGGTGGTGGAAGCTTAGCAATCACTTCTACTTTAGCCTTGTCTACTTCAATGCCTCTCCTAGAAATCTCATGGCCTAAGACAATCCCCTGTCTCACCATGAAGTGACATTTCTCCCAGTTTAAAGTTAGGTTATTCTCCTTGCATCTTTGCAGCACTAACTCTAGGTGATGAAGACACTGATCAAATGAATCTCCGTAGATGGAGAAGTCATCCATGAAAATCTCAAGAAAACGTTCTACCATGTCGGAGAAAAGACTAAGCATGCACCGTTGGAATGTTGCGGGAGCATTGCACAATCCAAAGGGCATGCGTCGGTAAGCGAAGGTTCCGAACAGGTAAGTGAACGTGGTCTTTTCCTGGTCTTCTGCAGCAATAGGGATTTGATTGTATCCCGAGTACCCATCTAGGAAGCAGTAGTATTCATGTCCAGCCAATCGTTCCAGCATTTGGTCGATGAAGGGTAGCGGGAAGTGGTCTTTACGGATAGCTACATTCAACTTCCTATACTCGATACAAACACGAACCTTGGTAGGCATTCTTGTTTGTACCAACTTTTTTTTCTAATTTTCAACCACCATAAAGCCAGCTTTCTTTGGGACCGCATAAACTGGGCTCACCTATTGGCTATCAGAAATGGGATAAATGATCCCATTATCTAATAGTTTTAAAATTTCCGCTTTAACTGCCTCTTGCATGAGTGGGTTCAGCCTGCGTTGTGAGTCCCTCCTGGGGGTTGCTTCATCGGTCAAATGGATTCTATGTTGTACTATGGCTGGGCTTATCCCCTTGATGTCCTTCATTGTCCATCAAATAGCTTCCCTATGTCTTTTCAGAATAGACATTAAGCTGTCATCTTATTGCTCAGTCAGGTGGGATGCTATAATGACTGGAAAGGTCTCCTTTCCGCTCAGGTAGGCGTACTTGAGTTGTTCAGGTAAGGCTTTTAGCTCTAGGTAAGGTGTTGCTTCATTGGAGGCAATCTCCGGGCTTTCAATCCTATGATGAGGTACACTTGGGCTTAACGCCCAATCCACTGCTAAATCTACGATCTGGTTTAGATTAAAATTCTTAGCCTCCAGATAAAACTTTGCCTTCGTTTCTATTTCCATATTTTCCTCATGCTCACTGGTCAGATTTTCAATGGAATTGACCATAAAAGTCTGATCATTGACATCCCTAGGTTGTCTTCCAAGATTGAAGACATTGACTTCCTTCGTCATGTCTCCAAAGGTCAATCGCATAGACCCGTTCCTACAGTTGATTATGGTATTGGCTGTAGCAAGGAATGGGCGCCCTAAGATGACTGGAGTTTGAGACCCTAGATTGGACACAGGTTGGGTCTCAAGCACAATGAAGTCAATGGGGTAGATGAAATTCCCGACCCGGATAAGGACGTCTATGATTTTCCCCTTCGGGATCTTCACAGATCGGTCAGCTAGCTGAATGGTGACTTGAGTTGGGCTTAACTCGCCTAACCTAAGTTGCTGGTATACCGAGAGAGGTAGCAAATTGATACTTGCTCCCAGGTCAAGAAGCGCTCTACTGATTTCGGTCTGTCCTATGGTGCAGGAAATGGTGGGATATCCGGGATCCTTGTATTTCACCAGAATGGGACCACACAGAATTTTGCTTATATTGGTTGCCAAGAACACTTTCTTGGGCACATTTGTCTTTCTCTTCTTAGTACACATATTCTTAAGAAATTTTGCATAAGCTGGGACTTGCTGGAAAGCGTCAAGAAGTGGCACATTCAATTTGACCTGGTTGAACATCTCTAGCATTTTCTCCTTGTGCACATTCTTATTGTTGTTCCTAAGCCTATTGGGAAAGGGTACTACAGGCTTATGAACTTGTTCAGCAGCGTTGTCCTCGTCAGATGTTTGAGGAGCAGTTTGGGAGGAACTAGCAGAGGTAGAGGCTGGAGTAGGATTAGGATGGACTGGACTTTTCTGTTGGTAGACCTGGCTGTCTACCTTCTTTCCAGATCGAAGTTTGTGAACAGCATTGCACTGGTTGATCGATGGATCCTGAATTTCATATGCTTGATTGGAGGTTTTTGGGTTAACTAGCGGCTGACTAGGTAAAGTACCCTTGGGTCTTTCACTTAGAGAGCTAGCTAATTGGCTCATCTGCATTTCCAATCTCGATATAGCCTGTGATTGGTTGTTCAGCGTTTGTCCCTGGTTTTGCATAAAAGCGGTTTGGGACTTCATGAAAGCTTCCATGCTCTCCTCCAATTTGCTAAATTTCTTTTCATAAGTGAACTTTGAGAGGAGGAAGATGGAGCTGGACTGGGGAAATTTGGTGAAGGACTGGGATGGTGAAAATTGTTGGAGAAATTAGGCCTAGGAGAATTATTCTGGGCCCAGGAGAAATTGGGGTGATTCCTCCAACTAGGATTGTATGTTTGCGAGTAGGGATTAGGCGGCGGCCGTAAGTAGGCCGCATTCAGGTGTTCCGGTGGAACTTGCTGGGAATGAAAAACGGGGCACTCTTCAAAAACATGGTTTGGTGCCTTACAGTATGAACAACTCGGATTGTGAATTGGTGGTGGGTTGATTTGTTGACATTGGCGGGCTCTTTTGTCTCTAGAGCCTCTATTCTCCTCATTAGGATTGCAATCTTAGCCTCGACAGCTATGGATGATTCTAGAGATAGGAGCCCTCCTCTTGAAGTTATAGATTGTGAATTCCTTAATTTTTTCGAGGCTGGCTCCCATTGCAGGGTTTTCTCAGCTAAATCCTCAAATAAATCTCAACCCTGGTTCTCATTCTTTTGCAAGAACCCTCCCTGACACATGATTTCTTGAAGGGTTTCGTTTGATAATCTAAGCTATCGTAGAGAATCTGACACTGACGCAATTTCTCCACACTATGTGAGGGCACTGAGCTAGGAGATCTTTGAATCGCTCAAAATATCTCCAAAATGGTTTGCTCGGTTCTTATCTGAATTGCATGATGTTCTTCCTAATGAGGGCAGTTTTGTGAATTGGGTAGAATTCTTCAAGAAGGCCTTGACGAAATCATCCCATGTCGTGACAGAATCTACCGCCAAACTGTACAACCATTTCTTCGCTAGGTCCTTTAGGGAGAAAGGGATGAAATGTAACCTAACGGCATCGTCTCCTAGCTAGGGAATATGCATCATGAGGGATACTTCTTCAAATTCCTAACAAAGAAGTATGCGTCCTCTGATTCTAAACCATGAAATTTTGGGAGTGTTGATGAATTGAGGCTTTAACTCGAAGTTATTTTCGTTTGCTTTAGGAAGTTTTATGCAAGATGGAAGTCAGGTTCTGATTGGGTAAAATCTATCCTGAAGTAACGCCATCACCGGTTCTGGATGCAAAAGTAGAGAAGTGTTTCTGGTTAATCTGAAAGTTGCAAGATCTCTCACCCACTCTTGCATGCAGCACACCACAAATAACGTAAAAACAACAAACAATCAAAAAGAATAAAAAACAAACAAAAGAAAGAAAAACAACCACCAAGCCTTAGTCTAAGGTACCTGGACCTAGACGACTCCTAACTGGTCGATTTTCCGAGGAAGGTTGTTGCAGGAACTCGACTACAAGTTAATCGACCAGGAAAGGGCAACGCTTAGGGGGAGGTATTCAGGCGTTAGCCACGGGCCTAATTACGCCAAACCACGGAGCTTTCGAGGCTTTACCACTCAATCCACTTTCCTTAGACACCGATTTTAAAGGAGTATAGTTCTTGTAATTTCTAACCTCGGTTAATCTCTTAGTGAGTCCGAGATGTCCCTAGGGCAAACGTCTATTGATTTTTAGTTAAGGCTTGGGAAAGTGTGAGTGCACTTGGAGATGGTTTTTGGGCTAAGGAAGGGTGATGAAATCCTCACCTTATCTTGTTTATTTGGGTTTTGCCCTTAAAGTCAGTTGTGCAAGTGTACAGTTTATTCATAACAAGGTAACACTCAAAGCGATAAATCACTTCAAAATATTGGTCCTATTCTATATGAATACACACGTACCTTTTCTCCAGCACTCTTCAATAGAAATTGAAATGAATTGAAATAGACACGTGCCCTAAATACAAAAGTTTAATCCAAATTTCAATCAAGCAATAAGTGGATTTCTGTTGAATTTATTACACATGTATAAGGTGAAGCATTCAAGGGAACTAAAAAATTTAGAAAGCAATTTTTTTAGCGGCTTTCGGTAACCCTGCAAACGAGTTTGTTAGTACTTCAATCAGAAAAACTCACTTTTACACGAATTTTTCAGAGGGCAAATGAATCCTCGCGCAATGTCCTTGGCCACCTCTTTTGCTTCCCGTGAAAGTGAGCTCCTTGGTACTTCTCCTACACACAGGAACAAAGAAAAATCTTTAGTATTGAACAATAAAGTTGTTCCATCTCTGGTAACGGCGCCAAAATTTGATCGACAAAAAGCAAGCACAAGAATAAGTGAGAAGAGAGTGGGTTGATGTTACTGCTTTTGCGATTCTTCCGTAGTAGCGAAGTGGCTATACGGGTCGTATCCACAAGGAGGGAGAGCGATGGAAGCTTGATGCGGCTTTTTGGTTCAAGAAAAGAGAAAGATCTTTGTTCCAAATAAAGAATTGGAAAATGAAAACAAGTTGTTTTCAAGAATTGTTTGAAAAACGATTTTGTGGTTTTTAAAGTTGGATTTCCTTAATGGTAAAAATGCATGGCTAACTTTCTACTAGTGGCTCCCACTAATCTCTAACTTCTTGAAGATATAGCCTCACGATGGATCATAGGCAAGCATAACCTTATGCATAGGAACTATTCACGTGAAAATCGAGTGAAAGTTCTTCCTATAACTTAGCTTTACACGGCAAAAACTCAGACATTCCTTATCAAGATCCAATAGAAGGCGAGAATAAGGGAAGACACGAGTGCACTAATGGTATCGGCAAAGTTAAAAGAAAAATCTCTAACTTACAACAAGTACCGCACACAACCCATAGATCATCAAAAACCTATTAAGCATGAAATATAAGATAGTAAATACTTGTAGGTAAGTTAGAGTTAGAACCCTCGTCTTAAGATGTCATAACTCTCGTTTGCACAAGGCTTGTTTGACACTATTGACTCATTTGAGTTTATCAATCAAGTGTTAGAGATTAGTAGATTAGTAGTTAGTTAGCAATGCTATGAAGAAGTTAGTTAGACATGGTAGTAAAAAAAAAAACAACAAAAGAAAAGGGGTAAAGGGAAAGGGAGTTACATTACAAGAAAACAAAAGAAAAGAAGTAAAGAGAAAGGAAGTTACACTACAAGAAAACAAAAAAAAAGAAGTAAAGAGAAAGGAAGTTACACTACAACAAGGAGGTAAAAGTAGATGAAAAACACAAGTAAATGGAAAGAAGAAAGAGAAGTAGTTACTTGCATTAGCTTGTCACCTTCAAATACAACTTATACACACTCTCTCTCACTCTAATGGCTAAAATTACAACTAGAAGAAGAAGGAAAGTAAAACAACTACAATCCTAAAAACAAGATTACAAAAACTTGCTAAAGCTCTGGATATATCCTTTCTTTAGACCCCAGGGGGTATTTATAGGCACCAGGGGAAAAGAGGCCAGGGGGTGACCCGTGCCCCGAAGCGCAGGCGCCCAGTCTGTCCCCTGTCAGGTAGATATTCTGGTTTCTGAATTTGATGCCCTGAACTGACAATATCTCCTCCCTTAAGTCAATGGCTACTTGGTAGGCCTTTAATCACCCCTTAAATGGTGATTTAGGGTCTTCTTCTTCATTTGCACACCATGGACCTAGGATCAAGCAAGCAAAGCCTTATTAGCAGAATTTTACATCAAATAACTATGTGGATGTGATAAAAATTATGCAAAGTTAGAGACTAATCAGTCATGTAAAGGGAATAAGTTTCATGATAGAATCTTTCATGATTCTATTCATACTGGGGAATATAATTATGTATATAAAAAAGAGGTCAATAAAGGTGGGTTCCGTGAATCACCACATTATCTTGATTGGGTAGCAACGCTTGACCCAATCTGACTTACTACCAGAACCACCACCTTAAGGTAATATTTCCCTTCTCTTTCTTCTTTTTCATGCATTTATGCATTCATTCTTACATTGAGGACAATGCATGAGATAGATGTGGAGAGGTTCTAACATAATATAGGTTTTCTTTTTATTAAAAATTTTTTTGCTTTTAAAAACTTTTTGAGAAGAAAAACAATATTTTGACCTGTTTTTTGTAAAAAATTTAAGCTAATTTTAAGGAATCGGAGAATCATAATTAGGATTTTTTATACTTGATCAAAATAAGATTATTATTTAATTTCTAGGGTTAGGAAGAAAATTTGCAAAAGTAATTTAGTCTTGATTTTTACCTTGATGAAATATGCATGCTTTATGCACTTACACACTTAGGATTCAAAAATAAAAATTCTTAAGCCTTGTTAAAAAAAAGAAAAAGAAATATATATATCAAAAATCCTCTGATTAAGCTGGGTATAAATACCTCATAAAAGTATAAGTATTCACACCTAAAAGTGGTTCATATAATAAAATCCTTAGTTTTGTGGCCTTATTTGCTCGAGTCCTTAAGTCCTTGGGGTGTTTTCTCACCCGGTGCCCTAAGACCGTCCGGTTTGGGAGTCACCGATAAAAGGCTCGTTACATCGGCAGATTAGAAAACCTAATAGAATTAAGGAATAATATCACCAAAAATATTAAATATAAAAATAAGGCATAAGAGTTATAGTTAAGAACCCCAAGTCAAAATTTCACGGTTACAAATGTGCATATGACTTAGGGTAAAATAACAGACTAGATGAGAAATACAATTTGACTCTTTACCTTGAGTAATAACAAGTTTTTGAATAGATACTAGGTTTAGGAATGAAAATTTTAGTTTTGCTATAACTTATAGATTACTTAAACTCTTACAATAATACTTCAAATATTTTCTCTTCTTTTAAAAATGCTTTTCGAAAATACTAACACTTTGTTTCTCTTTCTTTATGGATTTTATGGGTGTAATCTACTGAAAATCCTCTAAGAGAAACCTAGAGGTTTAACGACTTGTTGCACATGCTCAGTGCAATCGCATGACCTGGGAAAGTGGTCTAATAATTTCATAGGTTTAGTTTTGATGTTTTGTTCGAAAACGAGCAAATGATAGGTATGGGGTCTGATCAGTCGCTGATACTGCATATTTATTGTCATATTGTTATATTTATTATTTAATAAACTATATTTTAAATTCTATTTATTGTTTAAATTATATGCAGGCCTTTATTAAAAGAGAGGGAAGAGAAACGAGCCCTAAAGCCCATTTAAATACTGATTTAATTCAGAATTAAATCAAATCAAGAATCAGGGCAAGTATGCAGAAGATGTAAGGAGATCAGAGCAAATCGGAACCAATAATACCAAATAGAAACCAGTTAAATTCGAATTTATTTGGATTTATTACGTTAGCTTGAGGATCAACAGAGATATTATCAAATCCATAGAGCAAATCGAGAAGCTAATTAAACAAACAAACAGATCTTCAAATTTGGGAGCTGCACCCCCCGGATCTGGCCATATGGCCACAAAAGTGCCACAAAAACGCTAAATTTCTCGCATTTTGGTCGCATTTTAGTTGAGGTACAGGGAGCGTTTGCTCCCCTTATCTTCAGATGGTCTCCTCTTTTTGGTTTTTGCCTATAAATACTAGAATTTCTGAGGCCACATAGAGCGATTAGGCAAAAAAAGATTCTTAGGCTAGTTTTCTTTTTTTTTTTAGTATAGGCTTTCATTTTTCTTTATGTAATTTTTATTTCTTTGTAAGCATAGGTTAAACTGAAATTCATATAAGTAAGAGAGAGAGAGAGAGAAAGAGAGAGAGAGAGAGATTTATGTTTAGAGTGACATCGATGTAACCTCCTCCTTTCTTTCATCATTTCTACAAGCAATCAAAGGTAACTTGTTTATGTTTTTCTTTATTTTTATATTCTTCTTCTCTCTTCTACTTTTCCTCTTTTGATTTTTGATGAGTATCTAAGTGAATCTAGTAGCATCGGTATAACCTGGTTGTCTGTTTGCCACCGATATTTCATGATAATGATCTCTTCCTTAAGATTCTGTATAATTTCATTCTTGTTCATCTTGATGATGTAATGCGAATAGGAACTGAGCTCGATCTTATAGATTATGCGTTGATCGCCTCTGAAGCAAGGTAAACGTGCCAACGATCCAAGGTAAGTCATCAACCAAAGAAGGTTAAGTATTTCTTTTAGGTTTTTTTTAATTTTTTAGTTTAGATCAACACCATCTCCCAACTCTTTTATCACTCTTTTTATTTCTTTCTTTAACTTAGTTTTCTATTTTTCAAAATCATCATCTCCTTCTATCAATCACCTTCACAAATTAACATTGTTTTATTTTCCTTTTGTTTTAAAGAATAAGAGAAGAACTTTAACCATTTTTAGTGAACTAAAGAGAACTTACAAAAAGTTTTCATTACTAGTCCCTCCTTGTGGATCACGACCCGCTTAGCCACTTGCTATAGCGATAGTATTGAGTACTTGCACTTCTGTTTTGTATTTCTGAAATTCTGTATTTTCTGTGCAGGTCAAGACTCAATCAATCTATCACACTTGCCACTATCATTTCATGTCCATTTATCACCATTACGCAGATGCTATTACACTGAATACTATTATTTAATGTTCATGTACCACTGATATACGGATACCCTATTGTACTAGACACAGACACTGTTATTCCATTTATTTGTATCATTGTTATACATACATTATTATTCCATGTACTAGTATCATCGTGATACGGACACCCTAGTACACTAGACACTATTAATTCATATAAATACTTTTTACACTAAATGTTGTTACTTCATGTACTTGGATACTTGTTACACCAGATACAATTATCACTGCTACATGAATTCACATGTATTCATACCTTAAATGTTCATGTATAGTTCATGGCTCATTGTTCCTGTGTTCTTATTGCATGGATCACTATGTCTGTTACCTGAATTGCTGTTATTTAAATATTATTGTACTCTTGTTACATTATATACTTGTTCATGTCACCATATTACTGATAAAAATCTTGTTAACTTATTACATGTTATAAATATTATTAATAAGCTAGCATGCTTGTATTCTGTTATACCTATTATTAGCACAGTTACGCTGGCGTCTGACAAAATATATGCGGAACTAAGTGTCACACGGAGCAAAGTGTCATATCGCACCTATACATGATGGGGGCCACCTCTTGAATCCGTGGGGGTCACCTCTAGAATCCTCACTCTGCCTGATGTTGGGTGACAGGAATGTCTCCTGTGCTCTTATTATAGATATTATTATTGACCAAACTGAGTATTTTTGTTATCTTATATGCCCGTTATATGCACGGTTATGCTGGCATCTGGCACATGGTGTGTGGAACTAAGTGCCACATGGAACTAAGTGCAACACCACATTCATGGTGCAGGGCACCTCTTGAATCAGTGGGGGCCACCTCTAGAATCTCGCATCGCGGGGTGTTGGCATGATTAAGGCATCCTAAGTGCACTTGTTACTTAGACCCAGTACATAATACATTTAATAACCCAACAATGGTGACGTCAGGAATACTTGCTATTTGGTCATTCTCTCGTTCAAATAATGGTACCCATATGTTATGTTCGGATGAGTTTGGCTAGAGTACGGGCCTTGGTATGAACTGCTAGTGATATGGGACACTAAAAGAGATTAATTAAAATATCAGGTGATATTGATTATTATTGTATATTATTATTGCTTGATATCTTATCCATCATGATTATCTTGTTTATTGCAATGTTATTATATATGCATGTTCTACTCTTCATGTCATGTCATTATCCTGCTTTTCATGTATTCTCTGTAGGCACGTTATACATGTACACTCACGACACTATAAATGATTATTTTATTTATTACCTGTGAGTGTTCATTTTAACCACTGATACCGTCCAGTTACTGTTATTATTAATAAGTAAGAAGTAATTAAGGCATGATACATGTTAATTAAACAAATTGATATTGTTAGTGTATAACTAAATAAAGAATCTCATTACTCATATTCATCATAATAACTTGTTAATAGTATAATAAAATAAAGTTAGTTGATATATATATATATATATATATATATATATATATATATATATATATATATAACTTTTCTCAATTTACATTGTTATTATAAATAATCATGTATTATATAATATTGTAGAGATAACATTGTTATATCATGTTAGGTATTGATGATGTTATAGTACTCATAAAATACTTGTAATATTGATATACCAATTGTTAGAATATTTATATTGTATTACTGTCATCTTGACATGTTATATATTATCGTGATTGTATTATTATAGTATATATTACTGCTTCCTTTATTGTATCACTCACTAGGTCACTTTCTGATGACCTTAGGTTTGTATGCCCAGATTGGAGATCCGAGATATCATAGCACTTGATATTTTTTGAGATACAAATAGGGGACTCATCACCTATATTGTTCATAGGTATTTTTATTATTCTGTCTTTATTTTATGATTTATCTTTATTTTCATATCTATCATGATCACTGACACCTTTTGTAGGTATTCTTGTACTTATTTAGTGATGGAATAATTGTGTATATGGTATTTATTCTTTATACTGAGCCTTAATGTACGTATGTGAGGGTACTTTCGCCTTGCATATGTACGTCACCGTAACGTCTCCGTATTCGTGGGATCGAGGCGTTACATTACATGACCACAAAACTAACTGTAACACCCTGAAAATGAGAAAATGGTAGTGTAAAAGAGAGGTGTAAAAGGAAAAGAGGTTTCCCATTTCCCGTTTCTAGTTTAAAGCAAACAAGGGAAGTGGACACTTCATTTTCCTCACTTCCATGAATCCAAACACGCCGCCCATGTAGAAACAAGCTGGACTAGTGATAACTCATGTGGAGCATTAGTCCAGATATATTTATCCTATACGTAGCATTGTAGCTATTGCCCCTTTTCTATGGTGATGATGCTCTTATGATACAGCTAGGTAAGGTTGAGTTAAACTTTTAATAAGTTTGACGCATGTAGTGTAAAAGGTATAACATCCAGCTGTAGTACTCTTGAAGAACTTACCTACATGAGAGGAACTGTGACAATTACGGTTGGGGTGTCGGGCTATCCCCTAGAAGCTTTCATGAGTCAGTTAGTGTGAGCATGGCTTTAACGCTCAATTCTCTCACTCAATAGATGGAGACTTATTGTATGTATATTTTTTCAATATCTGGGTAAATAGACTAGTTCTAGGCATAGTCCACTATGTCTTTCACATGGCAATAAATTTATTAAGAAAGGTTCCAGACCTAGTCCACCTATCCCGAATTTACAGTATGTTGTTGCCCAATTTTATTCATATTTTATGATTTGATGATTTTTTTTATTTATTATTGTTCTTTGTTCTATCTTCCCTAAAACTTTGTTCTATCTTCCCTAAAACTCAAGTCTTGGGGGGTACTGTTGGGATTATTGGCCTATAGAGAGGAAACTTGAGTTTCCCTCCATTTTATGTTGGTTTTTAGTCCCACGTATATAGGCCAAAGGAGGTTGAGTGGGGGGGGGGGTGTGTATCAACTACTCCATAGTCTATTGTTATGTGTATTAGGCCATTGATCGCCATGCCATGTGAGCACATCAAATCGAATTGAGTCGGACTGGGTCGGGATAGAGCTCAGGCTCGGGTGACGCGTGCCTACGTCCTGTGAGCCCCAGTTGCAATAAGAGTTAGGAGGACGGGAAGTCCATCCTTAGTGACTCGGAGGCAACTTCTCGAGAAGAGTCTCATGAGGACTTGACCACCTTGTTAACTCCTCGAGTAAAGGCATACTACAGGTGAGTATGGTCGAGTTTGGAGTTTCATATGGTGGCATGTTCAAGTGCTCAGTGGAAAACTCAGAGTTTTGGAAAGAGAATTCTGAGCAATAGATCAGAAAACATCCCTGAGGCACAACGAATGCGGTCCAGCCTGGAAGCTTCACGATACAGGAAACTCAAGCCACCTGTCAAAGGTAGCTTAAGGATGTCACAACTTATAACTCTAGTTTTCTCTATAAATGGAGATGTGCAGTGATTAAGGTTTATAATGAAGCAGTGAGAGCTATTGTAAAAAGCGGCAATGATGTTTCTTCTTCTTCTTGTAATCTCTCGATAATTGTGAATTTGCGAGCGACTCCATGGTTTTTCCCTGTTTTTGTTTTACATGTAAATTCTAGTGTCTTCATGTGTGGTTTTGTGATAGATCTGTGAGCCTGTGCATCATTTCTAATCTGATTTGACTGTTCTTGTTCATAATCATCGTGAAAGCCCTTGTCCTAACAACTAGTATCAGAGCCTTTGGTTCGAGATGGGTAATGAATGAGAGATTAGAATCAAAAGATTCATCAGCGTGAATTTTGAGTTCTGGAAAAATGCAAATTGAAGACTATCTATACCAGAAAGATCTTTATCTTACTCTCGGCTGAAAGACCCATAAGCCAAAAGAGATGTCTTATGGTGAGTAAGAGATTCTAGATCTGAAAGCCCTAAGGGCGATCCAATTGTCCTTGATATCATGGTTGCCTCCAACATCTCCAGGAAAAAGACAACAAAGACTTGATGACGACGCTATCGAAGATGGATGAGAAACTATCAACGTTAAATAAGGTATTCTTTATGAAAAAGTTGTTCAATCTGAAAATGGTAGAGAGCGAAAGTTTTGTTAGGCATCTCAACAAATTCAACACGCTAACAAGCCAGTTGAAATCAGTTGCAATCTATTTCGAAGATAAAATTAGAGCGCTAGTTCTGTTGTTCAATCTGCCGGAGTCCTAGGATTGTTTCGTGATGGCAGTGACCAATTCATGTAGGATAGGAACCTTAAAGTTTGATGATGTGATAAGTGTACTTCTTAAAAGAGACGCACATGAAGTCTTTAGGGTCAGCTGAGACATCAGGGAGTACCTTGAGTGTCGATCGGAGAGGGAGGTCTGGAATAGAGATATGAAAAATAATGTGTGGTTGAAATCCAAATCGAGGAGAGGTACATCCAGGTCTAGCAGTGCGGGATGTTCGCAATGTGGTAAGATAGGGCATATTCAAAAGAATTCAAGTAGAATGATGGAGAAGATAAGGGCAAGGAGAAGGATTTCGTGCATATCACAGAGAGTGATGGATTCGTCGCCTTGATCTCTCCTTAGCTGAGTCCAGCGAGTCATGGGTAATTGACTCTGGCACCTCCTTTCATACAACTTTCTGACAAGATATCTTTCAAAACTGTGTGAAAGGTAAACTTGGGAAAGTGTACTTGAGAGATGATACACCATATGACATTGTCAGGAAAGGAGATATGGTGGTTAGCCTCTCTAATAACTCGATACTGAAGTTGAGGAACGTCAAAAATGTACCGAAGCTGAAGAAAAACCTGACCTCTATCGGATAACTTGCGGACAGAGGGATGAAGACCACCTTCATTGGTAATGTATGCAAGATCACCAAGGATGCCATGGTGATGGCCCACGGGAAGAAGGAAGTACTCTATACATGATGTTTAGTTCAGGGGCATTAATTTCAGTTACTTCATCAGAAGCGAATGCCGGCGTGTGGCATCAGAGACTTGGGCATATAAGCGAGAAGGGAATGAAAGTGATGCTCTCTAAGGATAAGTTGCCAAGATTGAAGACTGATGATCTAGACTTTTGTGAAGACTGCATCTACGAGAAGCAGAAGCGAGTCAGTTTCTCAACAGTGAGAAAGATTTTGAAAGAAGAGAAATTGGAGTTAGTGCATACTGTTGTCTGGGATAAGCCTTCAGTTCCCTCTCTTGGAGGCTCATTGTATTTTGTGACCTTCATTGATGATTCTAGTAGGAAGGTCTGGGTGTATATATTGAAACATAAGTCGGATGTGTTCGATGTACTTAAAAATTGCTGGCTCAAGCACTACTAGAAAATAGCTAGTTTACGACAGAAAAATTGCATTGAAAAATATTTTGACGCAATATTTGGGTTGAATTATCGCAAATTCATTGCAAATATAAAAAATAGACGATACTAAATAAAAAATATGAATAAATGACAAATTGCGTCAAATTTTTGTCGCAAATTTAAAAAATGCCCGCTACTTTTGGGGGAAAAAAATACCCGAGAAGTGTGCGTGGAATGTTCGATGCAACTTGTAAAGCATTGTGTCGAATTTTCGACGCAAAATAAACAATCCCGCGAGATTTTTTTCATGGTATATTTCAGGACATACTGCGTCGAATAGTGGACGCAATACTTTACATATTGTGTCAAAAATATGGAGTTGAATTATGTTTTAGATACGATATTTTACAATTTGCGTCGAATTTTATTTTCGATGCAAATTGATGCGATTTTAAGGCTGAATTGTGTCTCTCCTCTCTCCCTTCTTCACTTCCCAAAAACAACCACCGTCTGCTTTTACTTTATTTTTGAAGATGATCTAGCTGCATATATGTCCTTTATTTCTATAGATGAGCTAGTTGCATGTATTGTATAACTGCTTAACTTTATGTGTTTTGTACTTTATTTTTTATGTTGACTTACATATATCTATTGTACGACTTGCCTAACTTTATATATGGAGTTTATAATTGTAAAACACATGTCTTCTAAAATGGCAGCATCATCCTCCAGCCAGTCTAGGAGAAAAACCAGGTCAGTTGTACCATCCAGATTGACAGAGATGGTGGCCCATTTTGCTCTCACTACGACGCACTCTCAGATCGCATTAGTCGTCATATCTGCCATTGCAATGAGTTCCCTTCGGCCCTAACTTGGACTGGCCATAAGAATTCAGGGAGAGTTGAAGCATTATATCATGAGTTGGCAGTAAGTTGTGTTATGTTTTATTGAGATTTTATGCATATGTTTATATTTATTGAGATTTTAATCGAACTAACATTGTATTATATGCAGGGTGATTTTACTGTCGGCTTGGAATGACACAGCGGATATTCCAAGAAAGTTCCGCAAGTGGTTCAACGATAATGCCAAGAAGAAGTAAAACGATAACAAAAATTGTTTCTTACGTTGTACCTTTGATTGCTGCCAGGGGTCCATAAATAATATTACTACATTGTAGCCGGAAGGGTCGACAGTGAGACTTGAATGAACCTCTTGTCGATATATGAAAAGAACAGCCAGGACGAAGGGAGTGGATTGATAAAATAAAAATGTTATGAATTGTTTATATATTATTATACCTGAAATTTACTGACTTGTTTATTTTTAAATTTGTAGAGAGAAAAATGTAAAGCCTCTCGCGCTGCAAATGACTAGTCGCATAGGTGGGTAGAAATGCTCTTTCTATGTGGAAGGGAAAATTTGTAATTAAAATTTTATATTCATTTGATTTATAGCATATTTACTATTTAAGTTAATTTTTAAATTTCTTGCATTTTTAATAGAGAGAGGCCCACGGATGAGAGCCGAACGCAAAGAAGATCTACAACAAGGTATTCCTGAAAAATCTGCTCGATGCTCCTGAGGGCGAGCTTCCCATGCCTCGCATCCGAGGCAAGCCAGTCACCGACGAAGCCATGTCTGTTGGTGTTAGTATTAAAAATGTATTTATATATCCTTATATTTTATGAAAATGATAAAAATCTAACTATGCTTTTAATATCTTGTTAATTTTTAGCTCCAGTTCAAGAGGAATTATGATGCGGCAATAGCAGAAGGGAGCAACGAGAGCATCACCAGCACACGAGCGACCTTTGAGACATTTGGATGTGTGATGAGGCTCGGGCTGCACGTGGATATTCCCAGAGGCACCAAGCCCGCTAGGAGGGACGCCTACACCGCCCAGCTTGAGCAGCAGGTTCAGGCCATGAGGCAGGGTCTGAGGCCCTGAGACTGCTGCCCTGAGGCAGCAGTCGTAGGCCGACAGACAGAGGATCACCAGTTTGGAGGCTTCTCATAGAGAGATGCAGCTGTTCATGGCCCAGTTTACGACGAGTCAATAAAGCATCCGACAACCTAGCAGCGGGGGCAACAACACTGGTGACAGAGACAACGAGGCTTAGGTGAGATATTGTGATATGATTGTGATTTGTATTACTTGTATTTTGCGAGATTTGTGAAATTACTTGGATTTGTGAGATTTGTAAATATTGGTGATATTTGGTGTTATTTGGTAAGATAACTTGAATTTTGTGAGATTTGTGTTATTTTGTGAGATTGGTGTTATTTGGTGAGATTACTATTTAAATGGTTGGGATTGATAGGTTGTTTATGTATAAATTCATTATTGAAATGTATGGTGGGTATGTCTGCAGGTTGTATGCTGTAATTTGAAAAAAATCTCAGCAAATTGCGTCGAATTTCATTTTTACGCAATATGTGACCCATACTTGATTCGCGCAATTTGGTACCACAGATTGTATTTTTACACCAAAAGATTTTAAATCTCCATAACTCTAGAATCAAATCTCAAATTGCGTCAAAAAAATAACTTTTCGACTCAGTTACAGGACATCAGTGTATTATTAAACAAAAAATAACTTTTCGACGCAATCAGATCTGGAAGCTGGCATATTGCGTCGAATAAATTTTTGACGCAACATTTAAATTTTAAATTTAATTTATTTTACAATTTGCGGTGAAAATACGACGCAAATTGTTACTAATTGCGGCCAATTTTCAACGTAAATTATAATATTTAATTTTGTAAAATTTATTTTATTTAACAATTTGTGGTGAATTTACGCCGAAAAATTTAAATATTGCATCAAAATTTTGATGCAATATTTAATTTTCACACAATTTACAAAAAAAACATTTGCTTCGAAAATCTGACGCAACATTTACAACTTGTGGTGAATTTTCGACACAAAATTTGCATCAAGGACTTTTGCGTCGAATATTTTCGATGCAAAAAAAACGACGCAAGCTGTAAAAATTTGACACAATATGTCTATTTTCGACGTAAATATTAAACACAATTTGACAAATTTTCTAACAGTGAAGTCGAGAATGAATCAGGTCAGAAATTTAAGTGTCTGAAATCTGACAACAGGGCGAATATTGCGATGGTAAATTTGAAGAGCGTTGCAAAAGTTGAAAAATCTGAAGAGTGAAGACGGTTCCGGAAACCCTCATCAAAATGGAGTTGCAGAACACATGAACAGGACTATTTTGGAGCATGCTGTTATACGTTTTGCCCAAATAGTTTTAGGCATGGATAGTCAATACGGCGGTGTGTCAAATCAATAGTGGGCTCTCAGTGCCTCTGAACTATGAGATTTCCGAGGAGACATAAATCGACAAAGAGATAAAGCTGAATCGCCTGCATACATTTGGTTGTATCTCTTATGTCCACATTGAGATAAGTGACAGGAGCAAGTTGGACCCAAAGTCTAGGAGGTGCATCTTCATTAGATACAAAACTGATGAGTACGACTATAGGTTCTGGTATCCCGAGAATCACAAGATCCTTAGGCATAAGGATGTGGTTTTCAATGAGCAGAAGACGTACAAAGACTTACAGACAGAGAGGAGCACCTCTGAGGATAATCCCAGGGTGGCACCTCGAAGCACTATGGAGCAGTAAGGTGCTACGGACTCGGAGTTCGTCGAGCTTGAAGTTTCTCTTGTGAACAAAGCCCAGAATATTTTCGAGGGGAATATGGAATCCCGAGTAGTGCCTCCGACCCCACAAGCTGAGCTGAGGCGCTCAACTAGGAAGATGAAGACTCAAGAAAGATATTCTCCTGCCTTACACTATCTATTATTAACTGACAATGGTGAGATCGAGTATTATGAGGAGGCTTTACAGGCGAAAACCAATGATGTGGTTTTCAACGAGCAGAAGACATACAAAGACTTGCAGACAGAGAGAAGCACCCCGGAGGACGATCCTGGGGTGGCACCCGAGCAGTAAGGTGTTGCGTACTCGGAGTTCATTAAACTTGAAGATGCTCCTATGAACAAAGCCTAAAATATTCCCATAGGAAATATGGAATCCCGAATAGTGCCTAAGCTGAGCTGTGGCGCTCAACCAGACAGATGAAGGCTCCAGAAAGATTTTTTTTGCCTTACGCTATCTGTTATTGATTGACAGTGTAAGCCCGAGTGTTATGAAGAGGCTGTACAGGTGGAAGCCAAAGCTGAGTGGGAGCTTGTTATGAATGATGAGATACGTCTCTCATGGAGAACAAAACATGAGATTTGATTGAACTGTCAGAGAGCAAGTGTGTCTTTCATAACAAGTGAGCCTATCAACTGAAAGAGGAGAATAATGGAACCAGGAGGTACCAGGCAAGGCTAGTTGTGAAGGGATTTCAACAGTGAAGGTATTGACTTTAACTCTCTTGTTGTGAAACATACTACCATTAGATCTGTGCTTAGTAATGACAGAGCGGAGAATTACATCTGGAACAGTTGGATGTTAAGACCGTGTTCCTCTATGGAGATTTCAAGGAGGACATTTACATTTTTCAGCTACAGGGGCAGTTGGTTTGCAAACTAAAGAAAAGTATTTATGGCTTGAAACAGGCTCCGAGGCAGCGGTATCTGAAGTTGATAGATTCATAGTGAGTTGTGATTCACAAGGATAGAGGTTGATCATTGCTACTATTCCAAGTGGTTCGAGAATTCTTATATCATGCTACTATTTTAATAGATGATATACTTGTTGTTGGGTCCACCATGAAGGAGATTTTGAATCCCAAGGCCAAATTGATGGAAGAATTCTTAATGAAGGACTTGGGAACTGTGATAAAATTCTTGAAATGAGGATCAGCAGAGAGAAAAGAGACTGTTGAAAGTATCACAGGCCGAGTATATGAAGAAGATGTTGAAGAAGTTTAACATGTGATGTATGAAGCGGGAAAGACGAACGATGCCGGATAGATCTCATTTTAACACCCACAAACCCTGAAGACTTTCAAGTAGGAATTGTGCTTGAATCCACGAACACGGCACTCGAATCCACGAGCGATTTACTTGAATCCACGATCCAGAAATACAACTCGAATCCACGAGCAATTTGGAGAGAAATCTCAATTTTATTAATCAATAATCGATGATAAAAATAGAGAATACAAAAGCCTATTTATAAGCTTACAATAAGTCCTATTCTATCCATAAAAATTAAATTCAAAATAAAGAAAAAGAAAGTTTAAAAATAAAGAAAGTGAAAAATCTACTGGAATCTAAATTTGAAACCCAAAACAAAATCGTAAGCAAACTCAGATTCTTTGTTACGTAATAGGGATGTCGACAACTGAAGGGTGCTATGATAACTGAGGGAAAGCTGACAGACCCTAACTTTCAGAAAAAGCCTGCTGATAGACCCTAACTTTTAGAAAAAGCCTGTCGACAGTCCAAAAGAAGGTTGTTGACAGGTCAAGTTATTTTGGCATGCTGTTTGTATTGCCTTATTCTTTTGTCTCCTACATCAGTCTCTCCCTCTTCAAAAGAACATGCTCTCGAGTTTATGTCACTTTGACTGCATCGGGATCAAGTGAAAGCACCCTTTTCTTTGTAGATCTTATGGCCGGTGGAATTGGTCTCAAGGCAATTCTTTTGTCTTTCCAAGTGAGCACATATATATTCTCTCTTCCTTGTGGGTAGCATCAATGTCACATCCACAGTCTTCCCAAAGAATTGTCACTAATCAATATTGATAATAGCACATGCAACAAAAACTTGATAGAACTTTTCAATAGAAACAGAACATATCACAAATCTATTACCTTGATACATGAGCCTTTCTTGATCCACCAAATGTCGTAGGAATGATGATGCATCTTTGTTTCTAGCTTCAAGTGATTCATAAGTGCTCTAGAGATGATGTTCTCATAACTTTTATTTTCAATGATAAGATTGCAGACCTATCCTTAACCGAACACCTTGAATAGAAAATTTGATGCCTCTGCATGGTGTTGGGGATCTTATGGATGCAAAGAACTTTTGAATAACACAAGTGATGGAATTGCCATGTTATTCAATGAAATCAGAATTCTTTGGCTCTATCTCTATTAGCACATTGTCTTCTTCTTCATCATCGGCCATATTTAGTTGTCTTCTCTTCAGGCACTCAGTTGACTTGCGTCCAGGTTCCCCATACATGTAACACTTACCAATTTTGGATTTAGAGTAAGGATTATCTTTGCTCTTGATGACTGTAGGGGTTGTTGTTTGTGTCGAAGTAGAAGTCTTGTCGTCAGTTGTGTAGAATCACCTAGAGGGGGGGTGAATAGGTGATGGCTAATCTAATGGTCACTTAATGCCAAATAATGCGGAATTACAAACTATTATGACCTAAACTAACTCTTAAACTAAACACCACGTATAACACAAGAGTGTAGCCGAATTCCCCGTGAAGGGCTCTGGACTAACTCCTCTAGATTCCCTTAGATAAGGGTTGAGGCGCCGCGTTGGCTCTCTTGGTTGAATACAAGTGTTAGCAAACAATCCCAAGCATGTATATCAATTAAGCAAACAAGTATATCATGCATATAAAGATAACACAATAAAGGAATGCAAGATATAAATAAGAGATAGAGAGAGAGTGAGCAATCGCAAACACAAGGGATTTGTTTCGAGGTTCGAGCACCCATGCTCTACATCCCCGCCTTCGACACACAAAGGATTTCCACTATAATCGATCCCAATGGATCACTCCTCGGTGCCGCAACACCTACAATCCCTCGGACTCTCTAGTCCGTACACACCGCAAGCCCCACAAGCTCGCCGAGGCCGCACCTCAAACAAAGAGTTCACACACGAACTCGAAAAACCGCGAACGCACTCGTCCGCCTCCTTAAGAAACAAGAAAAGATCTCTTGGTGATCTAAACACTTTGATCACCAATAAACACTCTCACAACAAAACCCTATAGGTAGATATAGCAATGGATGGCTCAAGTGTTGTGTGAGAAAACAAGGATTGAATTTGTGAAGAAAACTCAAGAAATCTCTTTTAAACACTCTTGATAAACTCCTCTTTGATTGGAAGTATTAGCTCTCAATTTAGTGGAGAAAACTCTTTTAATGAAGTAGGAAAAACTAGCTCAAAATCCACTAAAAAATCTTTGGGAAAACAGCCCCCAAATGCTCCAATTTATAGAGCTAGAAAAACTAGCCGTTGGGGTCTGACAGAGCTGTCGGTCGACCGTCCGGTCGACCGCCAACGGTCAGAAATCCGACCGTTGGGGCTTCGGTCGACCGTGCCCGGTCGACCGAGCCTCTGGAACAGAGAACAGATTCTCTGTCGTCGACCGCTCGGTCGACCGGGGTTTTCCAGAGAGCAGAAGCTCTCTGGCGGTCGACCGGGTCGATCGACCGGCCCTCCAGTGCCAACAGGCGTGCACGTCTGTGCACGTCGGTCGACCGCCCGGTCGACCGACTTCAGACTTCGTGTCGACCGGGTCGGTCCGACCGTCTGAAGCTTGGAAACAGAAAACTGGGATTTAAAACTTGGTCTTTTTGGCTACATAAAATCCCATAAAATCACAGAAAATCTACAAAAATAGTTTTTAACACTTTACTTGATAAACAAACATGCTTGCACAAA